>JAAGNO010013916.1:0-31350 GCA_033439905.1 Ceryle rudis | reverse complement strand
CTCTACAACTACCTGAAAGGAGGTTGTAGAGAGGTGGGGGTTGGCCTCTTCTCCTTAGTTACTAATTACAGAACCAGAGGAAATGGTCTGAAGTTGCAGCAGGGGAGGTTTAGATGAGATATTAGGAAGAAATTCTTTACAGAGAGAGTGGTGAGGCACTGGAACGGCCTGCCCAGGGAGGTGGTTGAGTCACCATCCCTGGAGGTATTTAAGAAACAAGTTGACACGGTGCTTCACGACATGCTCTAGGAGCAGGCATGTAGTGGGCTTGTGTGTTGGTTTTTGTTGTTGTTTCCCTATAGTGGTCAGGTATTTAGGTGTTCTTTATTCTTGTAGGTATGGTTGGATCCGGTGATCTACAAGGTCCTTTCCAAACAAAATTATTTTGTGATTCTGTGATCTCCATACGCTTTCCAGCCTCACTCTCTTATTTTTATTATTCAAAGTATGAGGTATTAGACATGTATGGTAAATCTCTTTCTCCAAGTAAATTGGGAGTCACTAGTATGTGTATGCTTGCATGGTGTGTTTCTGCATTGACAGAATTACTTAGTAGGGTTCTGAATGTAAATGTCATCTGAAACATTTTGTCCTAATTGCAGTCTTGCTGCTTGTTTTTAATTTTCTCCTGTTTCCTTCCCCTCAACATAATTTAGGGTCCACCATCATACTATGAAAATCATGGCTTTCAGCCAGAAAATGTCTGTTCTGCCAGGCAGCCAGTAGGTGCTAATCCATATCCACAGTACTTCTCAACAAATGTTCCGTCAGTGCCAAGCTATGTCCCAACTGTTGCTACCCATCAGTCCAGTAGGCCAGTAGCACATTCATCTGGGAGAATATGTACATCGAGTAAGTTTGGTTGGGTTTTCTTCCAATTTTAGACTCAAGGTCTTCCAAAGTAAAATAATAAATAAAAGGGATCCTACCTTCCAACTCTGTATTGAAGGAACCATCACTCTATGGATGGAGAGGTAATATCTGGCTGGGATACTGGTGTAACTGGACAGAAACCTGGGAAATTTGGAGAAGAGATACTGGAATGGAGAAAAGTCTGACAAAAAATGTCTGGCTTTAATGTCGATAAATAGATAGTGATGGTGGATGGACATTACCTTATTTGTGAACCTAATTTTTCTTTTCCCCCTTTGCTCTCATTTCAGATGTAAAGAAAATTTTAATCATTATATTATCCGTTTTAATAGTCATTTGTTGTGCAATTGCTGCTTTCTTCATCTGGTATTTTGGTAAGAATACTTTGTTGTTTTTTTTATGTTCTGAAAGAAAAGATGTATTAAACTTTTAAAGTTAGAAATATACATTCTTATTTTCCATTTTACACTGAATTAAGGTCAGGAAAGTCTTTGTTATCTGTCTCCTGAGAGATGAACTAATATTGCTTCCTAATGTCTAATTTTTGTTTGTGTTTGTTTTGGTTTTGTTTTCCTTATTTTTAATAAACAATGCTACTGTCATTATCCTTTCATCAAGTAAATATTGTTTTGATGTTAAATGGTGTCATCAACCATTTGACTCTTCTGGAGCACCTTATTCAGGTCTGTCAAAAACTGGTACAGTACAACTGTACAGTGCTGTTAGTAAAGAGTAGTTTGACCTCCTGTAAGGGTTTTTGCACTGGTGGATAGTTGGCATGTGACTGTGTGTGGTCAACACATTCTGTGGTGCATTTCATTAGGGAAGTCACTGCTGTGCATCCTCTCTGAAATGGAACTTTGTTCCAAATTTCAACTTCACTGAAATTCAGGTGAAGGAAGGAGGTTGAAGTAAATTTGTATACCTTGGTGGCAAGAGTGTGAATGATCAAGATAGAGGTGTTTGGGTTTGTTTTTGTTTTTTTTTTTTTGAAAATGGGATCTCTCTTGGAGCAGAAGTAATTCATGTCCTTTTGTTTGTTTCTGTGAGGCTTTTGCTTTGAAAGTGTGTTAATGTTGTGTGAGTCCAGTCTGGTTCACCACTGTAAGCTGTACCACAGCTGTTATATGTTTGCTTTGGAAGTCAGCTCCAGCCTGGGTGACTGAGCTCTGAAGCTGGCTTAGAGCAGTTCTGTTCAGCTTAGGTGAAGTTTGTTTTGTGCTATCTTTAATTTCCCTTTCAATGAAAGCCACTTTTCAAAGGAAACTAAAAAAGCAATTTGTTATGGTCTTAGGAGCCTCTTCTTTCTCTTCTGTGTAGAAATAGAAAGGAAGAGAGGAAGAAGTTAATTTAAAACTATTAGGATGGCACTTTGTGTTCTTAGGGTTTTGTTGGTTTTTGTTTGGTTTTTTTTTTGTTTTTTTTTTTTTTGTTACTCACTTTGATTTATACAGGGTGAACGTAATCTTGTTTTAAATGGCAGTGAAAGCAAAAGGATGTAATTGGAGTAATCGCCTTCTTCCTCCTTTTTGGTTTATGAATATTATGCTTTGTCAGTGTAAAGCTGACTCCCTTTAGACAACTTAATGGTGCTTCCTTATTCATGGGAGGCAGTGGACAAAATCCGATCAGCTGCATCAGTGAAATCTGACAAGCAGTGTGAAGGACAGAGCAACACATCTCCGGTTGTGTCAGGTTATGTCTCCTCCCATCTCTGAGTTTAAGATCTCTTTCTGATGGTTTGCTCTATCAGAGTGGAATACTACTTAGCATGAGAATTGGCAGTAGTCATCTGAGGCTAAGGTGATGTTCAGACTAATGGCTGTGTTGCTTTTTTCCCTGCAGTAAAGAATCAGTGTCTCAGCTCCTTAATAGGGTGTGGATCTTCAGGAACATGCATTTCAGCCTCACAGTGGTGTGATGGAGTGAACCACTGCCCCAACGGGGAGGATGAAAGCCGGTGTGGTGAGTACCATCTGTCAAGGGGGGGACCTTCAGTCAACTCCAAGAGTTTTTGAGCAAATTGCCTTATCTCCCAGGCAAGTAGTGACAGGATGAGAGGGCATATCTTGAAGCTGCACCAGGGGAGGTTTGGGTTAGATATTAGGAAACATTTCCTCACGGAAAGGGTGATCAGACATTGGAATGGACTGCCCCGGGAGGTGGTGGAGTTGCCATCCCTGGAGGTGTTTGAGGAAAGAAGTGATGTGGCACTTAGTGCCATGGTCTAGCCAATGTGGTGGTGATAGGTCATAGACTGGACTTGTTGATCTCAGAGGTCTTTTCCAGCCTCAATAATTCTGTGATTCTGTCTCAAGCTTGCCTAAGTTAGAGTAGTGCCATTTTGGCCTAAGCTAAAATGGTTTAGGATATTTGAATGCTTTGAAGGCTATATTTAGATACTCAGTTTCCAACCTGATTGAAAAGCTGAAACAAAATGACTGACTTGGGAGTTTGAACTGCCTTAATGCTGAATCAGTTTAAAAAATATTGCCTTCTAATTTGAATGATGTTTGTGCAAAACTGAATGCAACGCTGTCTCTGGAATGAACAGTCATCCTTGAATTCTTAATAGAACTCCAGGTGATAACATAACTGATGGTCTTCAGTCAGGCTTGCTTTTTCCACATATTCCTCATTGTCCCAGTAATGCTTCAGCTACTTCATAACTCCTTTGTATAAGAAAGCCTGGTCTAATCAGTGTTTGCAGCTGAAAAGGTGGAAGCTTTAGTGCAGAGAAGAAGGTAAAGATGTAGCATCTTGTTTCTAACACCTGTGTTGTGCCAGTGCCACTCTGGAAAACTCTGTGCTCGTAGACTCTCTCTGGGAACTTTCATTCTGCACATGCCTCATGCAGGGGTAGCATTTACTGGCATATGCTCTAAAGCTGTTCCTCTCCATTTGGTTGAATAATGGAGTTTTAGAAAAGCTTGTTCAATCTCTTTTTTTTTTTTTTTTTTTTTTTTTTGCTTGAACTATGTTATGTTAAATTTTTTGTGCAAATAAATACATAATGGGGCATGGAATGTCAGAGATAATTTCTCCCTTTTACGTTCTTTCTCTAAAAGCAGTTCTCTGGAGAAAATTGGTGTATTAAGATACAATACAAAATATATTAAAATGGTTTATATTTTATTTATACGTGATATATTAGGAAATTATGGTTGCTTACATAAAATATAAGAAAAGATTGGCTATCACAGTCTTTCTCAGCGGTAGAATGTGAAGGACAATTTTGAGTATAAAAGCTGAAATGAAAAGATGAATGCTATCTCGTACACTTGCATTTTAAATTGGTAGTTCTTTTAAATTGCCTTTCACAAAATAATTAAGTTGTAGTAATTAAGTCATTGTAATATTTCTATCTGCTTGATGTCTACTCAGAATTTGAGTAGAAGGCAGTGTTAAATTAACACCAGTTCCTACATACAAGCAAATATTATGGATAACAATACTTTCAAGTAAGGAAAGAGCAGTAATATAGCGTGTGCTGTTTCTTGTTTTCTTTTTTTCTTCTTCCTTTTTTGGCAGTTAGACTTTTTGGACCAAACTTCATCCTGGAAGTTTATTCACCTGTCAGCAAATCCTGGTATCCTGTTTGTCAAGATGGCTGGAATGATGACTATGGGAAAATTGCATGTACAGACATGGGCTACAGTGTGTAAGTCTTAACTTTTAGCAGCCTTTCAACATACACAGAAAAGTTAAAATTTCTCTCTTGCTGTTTCTAAGAATGACTATATGAAACAAAAAGCAGTTGGCAATCTAGTTCTTGTGAACCCAGGTGGGTCTGGTTTTACTGATGGTAGGTGTTACAGAATCAAAACAAAATGTTGCTTCAACAAGTAATGGAGTCTGTGGCACACATGCAGTAGTTACTCAGTGGGGTCACTTGTATCCAGTATATTCACTTAAATCATCTTCCAGAGCTTGCTTCAGATCATTCTAATTGCTCAATAACATCCAGTCTGACTTAACCTGTCATCATCAGTATTACATGGAAAGCCTAGGTCTTCTGAGGACGCAGGTAACACCAACTTGTGTGGAAGATAAACAGCAGTGGCTCTAAGTGCTGCTTATATTTGCCCCATGTAATGCCATAGCATAAATTCTTCTGCAATTGAAACACTTGATGTTGCCTCTCTTTGATATAGTTGACAAATGCTGTCTAATGTTGTGTGTGGAGTAATGGAGTGAATTTCTTTCCCAGGCTGAGAGAACTCGAGTGTGCCCATGCTGCATTGTGTCACTCTAAATTCAGATCTCTGAACTGGCAATAACCCCTGTAGTTCCAACTCCAGTAAGACAGCCCAAACAGCAACTGCACAGAGCTGCTCCTCAGCTAGAAAGCCTGGCAGAAGAGCAGGACTTGTTGCTCCTCTCACTGTCCCACAGGAACTTGGATGTAACGACTTATTGGACCTGAACTTTGCTATGCCGTGTAAATGTACCAGCAAAGGCATCTCTTCACCTTGCCCTGTTTAATGAGGCTGAAGATTCCTACTGTGCATGCATATTAGATAAAAATATTATTTTAATCTAGTAACTGATTGATAGGAAAGGGAGCTAGACAAATGTTTAAATAATCTGAGTCTCTGGCACTGTATTACACCACTGGGGTTCTGTGTTTAATTAAAAAAAAATCATATTTTTAGTGTTGTTCGTGTCAGAAGCTCTAGCTTGGCACGGTTTATTTTTGCTTGTTTGAAAACTGAAACTACTGAGTTTCATAATGGATTTTCTGTTTTGCAGAGACACATACTACTATAGTCGAGGAGTAGCAGCTGAAGTCAGCTTTAAAAGCTATATGAAGCTGAACACAAGTGCTGGGAATATAGACTTGTACAAAAAGCTGTATAGCAGGTATCTTTGTTTAATACAAACTTATTTGCTTTTTATCAGGGGTCTTTTAGCTGTTGTAAGAGGTGTAGCTTTTGCCTGTAGCACAATGTAAGCACATCTTCCAATGGGGATTGTTAGCAGGGAAGAGACTTTGTTTTTAATCTGATTGCAACAACTGCTCTCCCTTGTATTTAAAAACACAGCTATCACTTTTCCATCCTTCCTCTCTTCTCTCCCCTTTTAAAAGAGAAGATATCCCATGCTGTTCCCTCCATGCTGTCTAGAAGGTTGCCATGTCAAAGATACTTTTCTAAGGCTCATTGACCATCAGCAGTAGTTCCTGTGTGGTGATAGTAGCTGTAACATATTCATTCACAGCAGCTAGTAAAACTTAAATTTTTTTTTTTTCAGTCACATGAATACATAGCATGCAAAATGGATATTTCACTGTGGAAAGTATAATTTTTATGCTCATTAAACAACACTGAAGTGTCTGGTTTCTAAACCTGTAGACTGGCATGCCTGCAAAGTTTCTGTGGCTCCCTTGTTTAGGTTATTCTACAAGTACTTCATAAATCAGCTCATTTTTTTTTCCTCTTCCTGTTTTTCATCTTGCTCCATAGGTTTACAAACTTTTTCTACTGGCAGCTGCAGGCTTCCACATAAGTTTTGGTGTATGGAAGAAAGGGTGGAAGCCAGATGGTTGCTGGTAGGGTATCTGGAGAGAATGAAGAAAGGACAGAACTCTCAGCAGGAAGATGAGGGTGAAGGCAGGGCATGTAGCTGGAAAACCTAGGAAGAAGCTAGAGGGTGAACTTTTCTCACCATTTGTTTCATTGAGTGCCTAAAGTTCTGGTGTGTTGTCTGGTGTTTGCTTGGTGGTTGTTTTGTTTTGTTTGCTTGTTTGTTTTTAATTAGTTAATTTTATTATTTATATTGCAGTGATTCCTGTGCATCAGGAAATGTGGTTTCTCTGCGCTGCATAGGTAAGTGACTGTATTTCTCAACCTTCTGTTTGTTCATGATTTGAAATGCTATGGGTGGGAAATCCTTTTGAATCTGCATAAATAATTGCCATCTTTTCATGGGCAGATGATCTAGCTCTGATTCTGAAGTTTCAAAGAGTGCAGTTTAAGAAGCAGGGTGAGAGAAGAGACAAGGAGGAGGTTGGATCCCCCATTGCTTTTGGTTTTGCTGCTACTGGCTCCTTTAAATGACTCTCCTGTGGTGAAGCTCTGCAGCCCTCACCCAGCAGCTGTAGGGGGACATCATCTGTGGCACATCCACTTTCCAACATGTGGTCATCGGGTAGTGCATTCCTGACAGCAATGGCTGTCATGAGGTGACTCCTGGCTGTTGTCTCTTTTGTTGCACAACACAAAAGCGTGTGTCTGTGTGGCTCACCAGAGATGCTTGAATAGCACACTCAAAGGTGCAATGAACCACTGGTTTATGGTTTGTGGTGAACTGCGGGCAGCAACAAGCAAATACTCATCTTGACATTTGTAACGGGAAGGAGAATCTAGGCTATGGGAGACTTAGGATGTCAGTGTCCAGGGCAGGGGCGTGAGCTGAAACATACTGAACGTCAGCAGTGCAGAGGTTGGGCATGCTCTGAGCTACCTTCTGCTAATGAAGCTTGAGCTGCAGAAGCCATCTCTTTAACTAACATCTCTGTGTGTGTAACTGACTTCTTAGAGTGCGGCCTGGCCACTAAAAGCGTGAAGATTATGAGCAGAATCGTGGGTGGCAGTGGGGCGGTGCTGGGGCAGTGGCCGTGGCAGGTCAGCCTCCATATGCAGGGCACCCATGTCTGCGGGGGCTCCATCATCACCCGCCAGTGGATAGTGACAGCAGCACACTGTGTGGAAGGGTGAGTCTCGCCCACACGGGCACCCAGAGCAACCAGCTTGCTCATTTGTCTCTTGAATGGTGATTTTTCTTGGTTTGGGCTGAAATGCACAAACTTACTTAAGTCTCACAACTTCCTACTTTGAAACTGATTAAATACCATCCCTTTCTTTCCCCCTGCCTTGAATGCAGGTGGTAGGTACAGTAGTTTGTCTATGTAGCAGTATTGTTTTCAAGTATTAAGGGAAAATTTGTTCTGGAGGAAGGCTGGCTGCAGAACATCTCTCTACTTTTTACAGGAAGAAAATAATATTTTACTTGTTAAACGTAGAAATTAAATTGAATGGTGATGTTGGGCACAGATATCCATCCAACTTAAGAGATAAACTCAATGCCAGACAGTACAATGTTTCTATGAAGATGTTGAATTACACTGTGAGGGAAAAAAAAAAAAAATAGCCCAAACCCACACAACTGTAGATATGATCAATTTGAAGATGCCTGTACCATTATTTATTTACTCATATCTTAACACCACAGGGTAGTAAAGCCCAAGTCAGCATTACGTGTAGATTTATACGTATCTGAGGAGCACTTTACATAGGCATCAACAAGAAAAGCAGCTGGTGCTTTGTACTTTTTTCACCTATTGAAGGACAGTTGAGGGTGTTGTGGTACCTTGTGTACAGTGGTAGAATATGTTTAAAAGGTAGCAGCTTCTGTTTGAGGGAAAACCCACTAAATAAAAACATTTTAATGGTTGGTTGGCTGGATCTCAGTTTGAGGCTAAGACAAGAAAAAATAACTTTGTCCTTAACCTTGAGAAAGGAATGCAAGTGCTTTTTTTTTAAGTGATCTTATCCCTCCTTTGTTTTCTGATTTCAGCTTTAGTATGAAAAAGCTTTAGGAATGGCAACTAAATCTGTAGCTGGCACAAAACTGGTTTTCAGTCTTGATATTTATCTTTTTTTTTTTTTGAGTTGGGAACACTTGGAAGTACTACTGCCTTTACAGTTCTCCTGGAGGGAGTTTTAACACTTGTGAGAAGTTTTCTATTGAGCATTTGTAAAAAGTGCTGGGGCAAAAGAGACTACTTAAATTACATCTAGTGAAAGTGTTTAACATATAAAAAACTCCACCAAAACCAGAAAAAAACCCAAACCAAAAAACTCCTGTCATTTTCAAGACTGAAATTCCTTCACCGGATTATGGTTTTTTTACTATTTCTGGCTTCTGCTGCCCTTGTGTGCTTTGGATAGTACATGAGAGTGTGTCTCACTGACATGTGAGACCTCAGAAATAACTGCTTGATCCCTCAGCCATGGAACTCAATAGACTTCAGTGTTGCAGTCTCAGACTATAATTTGCTGTGCTGAATGACTAAGGGGCTAAACAGTGATACTTAACCCATTTAAGATTTTTTGGGATATATTTATGAAATTAGAGTCAAGCTTCTCTGAAGTTAGATGTCTTGGGATTTTTTTTAACTTTGTCAGAACTAGTACTAAAATGCCTATGTGTTCTTGGTCACACATGCATTTGACTACTGTTTCTGAAGACAGTCTTTTGGAGGTCATAATCTGTGACTTGTTACTAGAGAAGCAAAACCTTTTAACCTTTCTTATTTTTTTTTTTTCTTTTGTAGACGATTTTCTGACCCGTTTGGCTGGAGAGTTTATGCTGGCATTTTGAATCAGAATCAGATGCTCTTAAGAAATGGATACAGAGTGCAACAGATAATTTCCCATCCAGATTATGATACAGATTCTAAAGACAATGATGTTGCCCTTATGAAGTTAGAGACACCGCTGAGTTTTACTGGTATGTACTCTGCTCTTCTTAAGGCAGGAATCCAATGGGAATAAGCACTTCTTTAAAAACTTCTAAACTTTATCAAGAAATCCTTGCAGATAGTTATGGGAAGAACACAAAATGTGGATAGAGACACCTTAGAGACAGAGACAGGGTAGACGTAGAGACAGAGGGCACACTCCCTGGTAAAGTAGGATTTTTTGACATCTAATACATGGTAAGGGAGTTTGTGTTCATCTCGATAATGTACTTTAACTCCAGAATGCTGTATGGTGCTTAAATATTGCCATTTCTATATGTGCAGACTCAGGGTGTAGTGGTGGAGCAGCTGACTGAACCCTAAACCAAGTTGCATCAGCTGGAACAAAACAAAACAAAAAAACAATCTCAAACCCAAAAGTTACAAGAAATTCCTTTCTTAAAAGTAGATGCAGGCTGTTTGTAAGCAATCAGTAAAAAAATAGAGGACAAAGCATTATTTAAACTTTAAAACACTTAAAACACTTTTTGTGTATAGGTCCTTTATATTTCAGTGCACCAGTTTAAAGCTACTAGGAGTAATCTGGAGGGGCTCTTGCTGCTGAGAGTGGGGACATTGTCTGTTCACCAGGTTTCTGTATTTCACACTTCACTTCTTGTATCTAGGCATTGAATCCTGCTTGCATTGTGATTATTTTTGTCAGGGTTTTGCAAAGAGAATGCAGAGGTAGTTGTCAAAAGTTTTTCTTTTATTCTCTACTGATCTGAAGAGCTGGTGTTAATTGTTTTAGTTAGCCTGAAAAACTGAGCTAGAACTATTGATTTTGTGCTTGTTTCTCACTTTGAGGTGATGATTAGGTAGCCATCTGGGAAAGGGCAGCTGGTGAGCTTTCTGTTGCTGCCTGAATTTCACAGTATTCCTTACCTGCAAGGAAGGTGAAGTACAGAGAAAATGCATGGTGTGTATGTGTTTAAGTGATGGCCATACTGAGATTATTCATATGCATTTATTTTGAGTTATGTATGGACATCTGGGATTACGGATGTTACTGTGATTGTTTTGTAGATACTGTACAGCCAGTCTGTCTGCCTAATCCAGGAATGATGTTCCAGCCTAATCAGCAGTGCTGGATATCTGGATGGGGAGCAGAGCACCAAGGAGGTAAAGAGTGGCTCTGGAATATTTTCATCTTCTACATAAACCAGTCCTCTTCAGTCTACAAATAACTTGCATAATCTGATTGGGCAGATTTGGACAGATCTGTTGAAACACTATTTGTTCACTCATTTTGCAGCCCCTAGTATTTACATAGGGCATTCTGTCTCAAATCAAGTTGTGATGTGTTGCATTCAGCAGACTTCAAAGGAGCCTTAAATCAGTACCGGGGGCCAGAAATATTCAGACAAGACACAATTCTGTGCCCCTGCTAGCAAGGCCACCTTTCTTTCCTGTAGCAAGGGTAGCTGTATGCCAAACCAGTCCTCTGTAGACATGGGAAAGGGCAGGGGTCTGTCCTTTCCACCACCTCAGCTGAAATAGTACAGTGCAAGTAAATTTGTAAGAACTGAAATGGAAAGGATGAAAGGTTTCTTTCAGTATGAGAAGGTACTGGGCAGGGAATGTGTTGCTGGGCAAGCTGGACCCTGAATATGGAAATTGATGTCAGCTTGTGCTAGACCAAGAAAATGTGGAGAGGTTCTCTTCACTTCTTGCAGACTTCACATTTTTTTAAAAGCCCTGTAGACACCACAGTTGATTTGGGGCTGGAGTAGGCAGGTAGGTACCATGTTGTCTTGCTTTACAGTACACTGAATGCAAAGCAGGGGAACTGAACTCTTGGAAGGACATTTTAATGTCACAGCTGTCTCTGTGTGATTGTCCCTACATCTTAAGTGTCTATCCTGATGTTTCTAGTAAGTCTATTTCATCTTGAACAATGCTAGCTGGTGGGATTTGTAACAGCAATGCAATATGGTGCTTGTTCTAATCGTGTCTTTGTATGTGTGTTTTTGTGCATGTTTTAATTTTAGGTAAAACATCAAATAACTTGAATTATGTTATGGTGCCTTTAATAGAACGTTCTAGGTGTAATTCTGTCTATATCTATAATGGCATGATTTTGCCTACAATGATCTGTGCTGGATATCTAGAAGGAGGATTTGATTCCTGTCAGGTAATTATTCCTAATTAACAACTAATAATGATTTGATTACTAGTAAGATCACAAAAATAAGCTTTTTAAATAATCTGTTAATTACAAACAGAACCTAAAGAAAAAAAAAAAGAGTAACATTTGGTTTGGGCTTCTAGTTCCTTTTTGTGGTGCTTCTCTTTAACAGAGAGAGCGCTTTTGTTTCATCTTCTGAATGGCTGCCAGTGCCAGATTCTCACTAAATACCCAAAGAGGGTGAGGCATTCCTTTTTAATGCTTCAAGAATATTTTGTTATCTGGTACTTGAAAGTGAACGAATGCTCTTCACATTCACGGAGATACCCTTGCATTATGCTTGTGAACAAGAAGGTCAACAATGTCCATCTCATTTAGTGCTTTGGACAAACAACCTTCATCCTGATTGCAAGCTGTCATCATTTAATACTGTATTTGCCATCACATTACATATCTGCGCCGTGTAATGACTGCCTTCAAATGGTGGTTATATTTTTGAAACTTAACGCTTATTCCTGAAGTGAAATGGATTGCGTCTTTCCTGGTGGCCAGGTCACTAATAATATGCTTGTGTTTTTGCAGGGTGACAGTGGAGGTCCTCTAGTAACTTACAAAAACTCTGTGTGGTGGCTAGTTGGAGATACCAGCTGGGGAACTGGCTGTGCTAGTCCCAATAGACCTGGAGTGTATGGGAACATGACTGTGTTTACAGATTGGATTTATAAAAATATGCAGGTAAAATATTTGAGTGTTTTTAATATTTTCAGTTGTCCCAACTCCTGAAACTTGACTTTATTTATAAAAATAAATAAAAGTGACTTGTCTTCTAATAAAGCTATTCTGTTGAGAATTATCCAAGTAATTGATAAGATAATCTTCTTCAGCAGAAGTTGAACCTTTCTTGTTTTGTTTTGTTTTGTTTTGTTTTTTTAACAGGCAAACAGATGACAATGCTGTCTGTTCTTCTTGCTGATTGATGTTTCTGAGAACAAGGGTAAATGAAGCCATGGATGCCTGCGATATTTATTCACTTTGTAAATGATTTTTTTGCCTCTTTGAATTTTCTTTTTAAAAATAACATGAAGGATTGCACAATTGGTTCTGTGCTGGCTACAGTGACTGATCTTAATCAGTGAAGGATTATCACAATGAGCACCTTTCTTCTTTTTCTGGTGCCTGGCAGAAAGTCATTCTGTCAACTGCTTGCTGAAATGTGTCTCTTTTGTAACTTTCACTTGATAATCAGGCACAGGCTTATAATGGCAATTTTAATCACAATTTAATTTAAGATTTTTGTAGCAGGATGCTGAGACAATTGGTTTAGTAGTGTTTTAAATGAAATGTTAATGTGAACATTGAATCTCTGAGCTGCTGGTTGGCAATTTAAAAGGAAATTAATGTTTTTTGGTGTATATGAAGGGAAGTTTTCATGCACTACAGTAGAGGAAGAGGAAGAAAACCCCAAACAACTGTATATTCAGGTAGTTAAAAATCCTCAGGATCTCAACACAGTGGTCATCCAAGTCAGATTGTTTGAGGTGAGACCAGTCTGACCACCCCAGTAATTAAAAGTGCTGTTCTGCCTTAAGCTGCTCTGAACCCAGAAAGAGCAAGACCTGCTGTCACTCTCAATGTAGGCTGTGGAGAGGGATGGATGCTCTGGAGCTGTAGCAGGAAACAGTGAGTTATGTGTCCTGATGGTGAGGTCCGTGGCTGTGCACATCGAGGCTGACTCTTGAACTCTCCCTTGTGTGAAAGGCAAAGGGCAAAGTTTTCCAGTAAGGCTGTGTTGCAAGCAGTGGACCTCTGATTGCAGACATGTGTACAGAGGCTGGATGTTTTATATGAAGAAATACAAAGCTGCATTTCTGCATAACCAGATGAACTACCTCATTTATTAAATTTGGCTTTTAATTCCTTAGAGCTCTCCTTTATCTATCTGCATGTATGTTTTTAGAAAAAAAATGTAATTAATACCAGAGTGCCACCTCAACTAGAATTTTGAAAATAATTTATAATCATCTTACAGAGGATCAAAAAGCCATACCAAGTCACTTTTGTTAAGAAGGATAAATCTTTTGAATGACCTTACTAGTCTTTATTTCTCTTTTGGTACAGAAATGCAATCTGCATGCAAACACTTCACCAAATAAATAAATTTTTTTTTTACAAATATTTTTCCTTGGTAGTTGCTTATATCTTTTTCTGGAAGCAATTGCTGGATTCAGTGTCTGAAGTGCTTTGAGAATATGATTAGAAAAAAAAAAAAACAAACAACCAAAACCAACAAAAGAAATTAAAACACAGGAGGGTAATACAAGAGATTGTTTTAATTCCAATATTTCATGTCCTTGAACAAACCCTGGAAAAGAGAGCTGGACATCCTTGGATGTCTTTAGTGGCTGGATCTGATGAAATCATTCTGACTTGTGAAATTGAATTAAATAAGGAATCTTAGCTTAAAGGCAGTGCCTTGAGGGAGTGACACCCTAGTTTGTTATTACATCTCATACTGCCTGAAGCAATATGACTTGCCTCTCTAGGTGTGAGACAGGGTGTTTTCAATAGCACATTAGCATCAAATGCACTTTGGAGGATACCACAAAGTAGCCAACAAGTTTAAAGTACTTTCAAGATAGAAGTTAAATAAATTGTTTTGGTATTAGGCTTTTATATATCTCCTGAACTGCAGCACTGCCAGTCAATAGCAGCAAAACTGTATACTGAAATCTAGTAATCTGGCTGTAGTGCTCAGCAGGGTTAAGAAAGCTGTATGCTGTACTGGGGTGAACACTGTGCCACAGAAGTCTGTCATCTGCTACTGCAGTTTCATGTCAGAGAGTCAAATACCTATCCTTTCTAGACTGAAAAGAAGGCTTTTCTTGTAAGTATCTTGGAAATTAATACATGGCACACTGATACGAGCACATTTTTTATTTTTTATTTTTAGTTGAATGCAGTCATTACTCTCGCTACACAAAGTACAGCTTCGCCCATTAAAACAAATCCTCCATATGTCATGAATATAGCATATAGTGTTATATTTTACACTGGTTTCCATTAAATGAAAGAGCTTTTGGAAAGGCTCTCCTTACTCTGGGGAGGGGAAGGAGAAAGGCAGCAAGCTACATGCTGAGACACACTTCTAATGTTTTAACATCTTGCGTGGTTTAATCCCTTTTGGACATCCAATTCCTGCCATCTACTGAATGGCACATCAGTCCCAAAATTTCAGGTGATGCTCCAGGCATCCAAAAGAAAGAGCCTACAAATCAGAGAACTGAGAAAGGAGATGCTGATGCCATCCTGTGGATGTACTGATCACATGAAGTTAATATTCTTTTCCCTCTAGGCTGGAACTGTTTTCATGCCCACAGTCTGCACCCTCTCTTCCTACTGGGCTGACCTAACAGTGGCAGTACTTTGCAGAGTTGTCTTTCAGGCAACAGCAGGAAAGACGACCACCACAGCAAAGCAAAACCACAAAGGGAAGTAGGAGATTGCTAGTGTTGTGCCATCAAGGAAAGCTGGTTAGATATTTGATTTCTACAGTTTGTGAGTTCTACAGCTGGAAGCCCTCATCCTCTTTAAAAAAAAACCAACCAAACCAACCCCCCCAAAGAACACAACAAGACACAACCCTCAGAGCTCTAGCTTTTTAATCATAATTTTAATAAGTATACAGAGTTCATAAGCAAATGTTTAAAAATAGGATAAAATTTATTTAATCGCAACTACCCCAATGAGTAAAATGAGTGTTAAAGGTCTATGCTGACATTAGATTTTAAGGGGATTTTACAAAGCTCGTCAATAACGCTAGAAAACAGAAGTAGAACAATACTTCTCAAAAATGAACAAATCTATGAGGTGAAGTTTCTTATGTACTGGTAGGCTTTGGTGAGACGATTGACTCGTTGACTGAGGTAGTTTCTGTGTTTAGCAGCCTCACTGTCCTCCTGAAGGAGATAACTTAACTTGTCTTTTTCTTGCAAAAGATGTAACATTGTGGTCTGTAAGTTCTCCCCAAACTCATGAAGGGTGGAAGACAGGATGATCAGGGGTATCTGATTGGAGAGGCGTTTACTCGCTCCCTGCAAGAAGGGGAAAAAATAGCAGACTTGTTTCCCAGAAAGAACTGAAAAAGGAAGGCACTATAGGTAAAAAGTGACAGCGCGTTTTTAAAGTGTTGTATTCAGTTACTGTTCAAAAAGTGAGTACTTCTAGGAACTAAATGTTTGCCATTAGTCTCTTTTGTGCCTAAAGATCTAAAAATTAAGAGTTATGAGAATGTTAGCTGTTGGTTTGGTTTTTTTTTCCCCTTGGCAATCTAAACTCAAGACGGGCTGCTCCCTGCTTAGCTCTGCCAGCTGTCATTGGTAAGAGTTATATGAGGACACACCCAATGAATAATTCTTGGGAACATTTTCTGACATCAAACCTGTGTTCTTTGAATGCTACAAATCTTTTACAGTACAGGAAATCAAAGACTGATTTTTCCTAAAGGTTGTAAATTCCTGTATTTAGATGGCATTTTTGATGTAGTTGTCCTTTTAAAATGTAAGACAGCTTTGGAGTAAGCTTTAGCCTTAAGGGAAAATGTCTTCAGCAATAGTGAGACTAGACTGTGCCTACATTACACCTACTGATATCTCAGTAAGATAATTTTCTGCTTAACCTAGTTATTTATGCAAATTGAAACAGATTGACATAGAAGAAGTTTTGGGGCCCTTTTCTGAGACACATCCACAGGGCTTGGAGGCTTAGCTGGTGCTTTTGGGTAATGGGAGGTTAAAAACCACTTCAATGCTGGAACTGATCTACCTCCAGCCCTCCTGGTGCCAGGTGAGCACTTATGCCTCAGTGACTGGCTGCAATTGAGAGAGGTGCTGTCTTCCTTTCTTTTTGTGGCACCTGACTTGAAAATGGCAGTGGGAAAACCAGGTAGAGGCAAATTTGATTTGTAGGTCCTATAGGGTTTTGGCAGCCTGCTCCCAGAGAAGTCTGAGGTGTTTCTGGCTTTAGATACCTTTGGAACTCAGTGGCTGCAGATGGAGTTGAGCTCAAGCTGAAAAATACCTAAGACTAGATGTTTACTTTTTCCTTCTAGTTTGCGGAGATCTAGTCAATAGCAAGCAATTAGGCTGAGTCAGCTAAAGCACTTACTGATCCTACCTATTCTCTAGGCACTACTGACCATGGTGGGAGGAAGCCTAGGTGCTTTAAATATGGGTGTTTTTCAGGAGACAAACTCTACTCTGAATCTTGTCAGTCCTGTCATAGATAACACGGATTCATATATGCCAAAAGGCCATGGGCACTTAAGATCTTCCATCTCCTTCAAAGTGATTTGGCCCTGCATGAGTTTGATGGAGATTTGATGCCCTGGCATTTGTTACTGTTGAAAATGGTGCTTAGAGCATTTACAAAAACATAACTAACACCTAAGATGCTTGTGTTATAGCAGAGAGTATAGCAAGGCAGGAGGGAAGAGCTTATGAAGTTCTGCCTTTGTCTTTTGTTCTCTGAAAGCCAATGGTTTTCTGTCCATCAGCCTGAGCAGTCTGAACATTTAATTGCAGAATTTTGTCAAGACCTTGCTAGTGAAATTCAAGGTGAGCTGTTACCTAACTTACTGCATTATTAATATTAAATTTGTTGCTTCCCGAGGGAGTTTTATGAAACAAAGATTAAATGCATCAGAAAAGCAAATCCTGATTCTCCATGTTGTCTTTGCTGTCTTTCTTTAACATGATCTTTCGTTAAAACATCCCGTTTGTCTTCAGAGACTTAACTTCTCTGGCGCTGTCTGCAATACAGCATATGCACTGATCTCTACAGATAGCCAAATCCTTTTTAACTTCACATTTTATTATCACTCCTCCTGCTGCATTAGCTCAGGATCTGACTGCAAGCCACTGACACCACTTTCTGCTGGCAGCAGGAATATGCAGAGTGGCTTGAGGCTGACCTGAGCTCTCAGATGCTGTGACAAACACCGAAGTGATGTACCTAATGTTGTTAAGGTTGTGGAAGTTAGTATTATTTGAAAACTGCGAGATGAACTTGCAGTGAATAAAGCAATCCTAGGACCGTTGCTTCCTTTGCTGATAGCTTGCCATCAACTGAGTATCAGCGGCTTCTAATTACAGGGTGAAGGTCTCTTCTTCATCCTATCCTCCCCTCCATGCTGGTAAGTGACTGTCCTTCCCCTCCCTCACCCAGACACTTGTCCCCATAGGAAAGCCAGCAAGACAGCATTGTCCTGGCTTGGGGCTGTGTAGGCAGCAGGGAGTCACCCCCTTCTCTGTGAAAGGCAGGAGGATGAGGAAGAGGACTCACTTGTCATGGCGTATTCCCTGAGCAAGGGGCAGTGCTGCAGGGAATCATGCTGGTCTGGAGGGTAGCTAACAAGTGATATAGGAGCTAGCTGTCATTTTAACAACCCGCAG
The DNA here is from genome assembly GCA_033439905.1 of Ceryle rudis. Classification (NCBI taxonomy): domain Eukaryota; kingdom Metazoa; phylum Chordata; class Aves; order Coraciiformes; family Cerylidae; genus Ceryle; species Ceryle rudis. The sequence goes on along the minus strand of JAAGNO010013916.1, from coordinate 13,376 downwards.
GCTTTGCTAATCAACATAACATGCAGTGTGCAACTACTCCCCAGTGACTGATGACACATTCTGTCAGAACAGCTTTGTCCTGGCACTTCCATCAAGGGACAGAAGCTCCAATTAACTCATACAGAAGCTGTGCATGTACCTGGATGAGACAGTTACACCCTCTGGCTACTCCTCCCTTCATGGTAGCAGTATTGCATGAAAGACTTATATTGACTTCAGTGAGATCTGTATGAGGGGTATACACTATAGCATTCAGGGTGCAGAAGAACTGCTGTATTGTAATGTGCAAACTCACATTGAAATAGGCCTCCGTGTGAGAAATCATTTCCTGGACAAAGGTGGGCTCTTGATCCGAAACAGATACAATCTGCAGCAATTTGCTACTGCCATCTTTGGTGGTGTTTTCTGTCTTAAGAGCATTTAAATCCTGAATGTAAAGGTCATCCTGGCAGTATACAATTCTCTCCATTTTAAATTGAATCCGGATCTGTCTTTCAGCTTCCACTGCTTGTTGCTGTCTGATGTCTCCAATTCTGATCTAGGAAAAAAACCCAAACAAATTCTCAGACATTTACTTCCTTTGCAAAGGTGCTGGCGCTCAGCAGTGTCACGAGGGAGTGGCAAGGTGGGCATAGTGTTCACCAGTCCTTGCTGCAGCCCTGTCTAATCCCAGACGAGCTCTTGGGAACAGGAGCAGAGCAGTAATCTAAAGCAGTAATACTTTAGATTCTTTCTGATTCCTCTGTTGTGAAAGAGCAGGAAAATGTGTCAGGTTTATTCTTTCCTTAAACATGAGTGGGATCAGTCAAAACCTGGTGCTTTGACCTCAAAGGAAAATAAAAGGTTGTCGGGAACAAGCAGCAATGTCCAGCCATGAGTTCAGCTTGCAGCCCGTCCTTGGTTTTTGCATACATTTTGTTTGCATCTCTCTCTTGAAATAGGCAGTGACAGCCAGCAGTGACGTGAACTCCGTTGCCTTTCCTGTCCTTCTTAAAAGCTGCAGTCTCCTATCTGTTGGCAGCAAATCAATCCTGCCTAACCCCTCACTTTGTGGTGCTTTTTTTATTTTTTTATTTTTTTTTTGCCATAAACTGATGCTTTCTGGCCTTTTTGATGCTGCTACCTAAAAGTCAGTAATGGGCAGCAAAGTCCCTTTAGCTATGCTCAAATTCCTTCAAAATGCTTTCTTCATATCCCTAAGAACTCCACCTTTTTTTCTCTTCTTCAGTGTCTACCGGAATTTCCTTTTCATTCCTTTCACTGTGTTATGGCTAAAGATGAATACCTCCATGTTTAGTTGAAATAGCTTACTTGCTTGCTGTCTGGCTGGCCTGGGAGGTCAGTAGGCTTTGACTGTGGAAGTCAAATAGCAAACCACCTATCTCACTCACATTTGCCTTCAAGTTTCATTTTTAAGCAGTACCTTGTGAGTGGACTCTGTTTCCTGATTGTCCAGCATTGCTTCTCATCTGTTCCTCAAAGTTCCTCCTGGTAAAAGGCTTTCAATGACATCCATATTATTTAAGTCCACCCCAAAATATGCGATCCCCCAAACTGTGAACAATCATCTTGTAACTCTCTCATAGTTGAATGATTTACGTCTTGTCTGCTGCTTCTCTCTTTCACCAAAGATGAGATTCCTGCAATGGCTAACACCCTAGCTTGTCTTTCAGAGAGGGAAAATCACTTTTTAGTGGTCTGAGTCTGCCTACACGCTTATACATCATTGCAGAATTTAAATTTGAAATGGATTATAAACTTTTCAAGGCAGACATACCATTTTTTGTTTGTTTGTGTGTTGTTTTTGTTTGTTTGTTTGTTTGTTTGTTTTCATTGAGTTATATGCATCAGGAATGTGACCAAAATGAATGAAGAGTGTATGTTTTAGATCGTCTCAAAGTTGTACCGGAAGGAAAAATGCCCTTTCATTAATGTGATTATAAATTTACTATCATTTTCAAGCTCTTCCTTATTTTATAAAAAAAATAGGTGTGCGAGAAATTCTACACTTGCATAAGGATAATGCAATGGGATAGGTACTTTGAGCATGGCTGTATATACAAATGCCATTCTGTCTTGCTCTTGTCTTATGTCAGGTTATAGGTAGTGTCTCACCTTAATAGCTTTGCTTAGATTGTGAAAATTAGAAAAATGCTTTTTAGTGAGTTCCATAAATTTCTCTTCAACCAGTCCTAAGGGAAGAACAGACAGACAAAATAAAGTCAGGTAAGCAAGTGAGGTTTTTAAGCTATCGTTACTATGAGGCTTGGGAAGACTACTCGTTTTCTGTATTCATCCAGAAACAGCCGAGCAGCTGTACTGATGCACTATGCCTTTATGACCAAAACAGTTAGGAATTTAGATTTCTAAGACCAAGAATGTGAGCCATATTAAAGACCTCCTGTAACCACTTCACACCTGAGAGATTGAGTATCACTACGATTTCTTTGATACAGCAATTTCTGTGCTTACCGTTGTGTCTAACCAGATTGTGCCATCACTTGGCCATGTAAGCACAACTGCATCTCGCCCCCTGAGTGGCCTTCCTGGGAAAAGGGGCTAGTGTATAAAACACAGAGCCCTGAGTCTGGCACAGATGCTGCAGATGCCTTCTAAGACAAACACAAGAGAGAGGATCATGACCTACTTTTTCCTTGGGTGCTTTTTACTGGATGAACTATGTACCCTTTCTCCCTGCCCCAGCAGTCACTGTATAATACATACAATGTCATGCAAAGAATTGGCAAAGAAGCTGAGTTCCTAGTTCAGGTTTGTGGATGCCACTCCCTGGGGTTGGGAATACCAAACTGCTTGGCAGTCACCTGGTATCGCTCACCAGCAACTGAGAAAAATATTAACAAATGTTAGAGTTAACATGTAGAGATTAGAGGCTCTAGAGAAGCAGCAAGTCCCCAGGTTGAATTAGATTCACTTCCCCACTCTGAAGTATCCTGGTTGGAGCTTTTGCTCTAGCATCTAGAACATCAGCTTATCCTGGAAGAAAAAATTGTCAGAATGTCCTCGTTTGAGTGAAAACAGAACTAATTCTGTTCATTGATTTTACTTTTCAGTTCAGTACTTCTCACTAACTGCACTTTCTGAAGTCAGCAGCCTGTTTTCACAGGCAGTGTCTGCTGCTGGCAGTGATAACACCCCATGGTTAGAGGTACTACCAAGGGTTGGTGTGCAGACCAAGGCCATTGCTGGATCTTGTGTACCACACTGGGGTGTGCAGGAAAGTGAAAGGCTGTACCTGCAGGGAGGAGCAGACAGGACAGGTGACCCCAAACTGACCAACGAGGTATTGCAGCCCATATACATCATATTTGGTATATAGCAGAGGGATCTGGAGGGTCTATAGGGTTTTTTTTCCCAGGCTCTTCTCCCCTCTTGGACTGCTTCCTCGGACCATCCAAGGAGACTGTCCATTCTGCCTTCGATCCCAATCGGTGTGTTCCTGAAGCTGGTACCAGAATCCAGCTCCTGAACACAGCTCCCGTCTGCTGCAGGGCCTGGTCTGGGACCCCCCGGTGCCTGCTCCACAGCATAGGTGATGGTGATGTAATTACCATCAGGGGGGGTTGGTTTTGATACAGGTTGTGTATATATTTGTATATATTCTATATTATTATTATTATTATTATTATTATTAAAGCTGTTCTAGTTTCCTTTTCTAATCACCAAGTCTCTCTCCCTTATTCCTTTTCTCTTCCCCTTTGTGGAGGGGGGGTGGTTAACAGAGAGCATCTGTTATTGGTCTAAGGGGCCGCCCTGACCCTAAACCATGACACAGGCTCACCAGTGTCACCCACACAACAGCTTCATGTGGCCTCCAAGACGTACCCATCACGTTGTTCATTATTTCAATGGCTGGCTCCTCCAGTTGTATGATTTGTTCTTTTATAATGTCCTCAAATGTCCTGTAATTGGAAAAGGATGGGAGCTCCCGTCCACGATACTGGTCTTCATATTTCCACACTTTACTGGGTACATTTTTTTTAACTGTAATATTAAAATAACATTGCTTTACTACTAAATCACTCAAATTATAAATTTCAGATTTAAGAGGGAAGTCTATTTATCCTCTTTGAAATGCTCTTGAAAAGAACAAGTACTGAGATCTTTCAAGCAATACCGCTAAAGCAGAACTGAGCTAACAGACAATATCATTCAGTGAATGAGCTACCTGGATCAAGCCACTGGATCAAGCATCTAACTGACAGAAAGCAGTCCAGAAATTATGATGAGGCTCCAAAATACTGGTTATTGGAAGTGCTACCCTCACAGAAGTGACCATTACCAGTCACTTCTGAGTTTTAAAAAACAGAACAAACCAAAACCCCAAACTCACTAAACAGTCTCATTCCAAGGAATCTACTGTTTTTATTTAAGCTATCACAGTCATTATTTCTTTATTGATATTACATGAAATTGTCATCTCAAATGAGGTATATCCCACTGATTTAGTTCACATACTCAGGTAAAGGTGTTTCTAAGGGTTTTGAAAGGTTTTGATAAGGTAGTACAAAGCTGTAACATGTCCACAAGAACATCTACCAGCTTTGTACCAGAAGTTTAAGGTTTCAAATATCCAAAGGAACTGGTTTTTTTTAATACTTTCATTCATCACAAGTAAGCTGAAATTAAACAGAATCATTTGACATGATTGACAATTTGACATTCTTAAGTGCCTTCAGAAATCCTACCTGTGGCTGATAAGAATGCTTTTTGTTGAGGACGGGCTCACTACAGCTACCTCTAGTTTCCAAGCTATGTAAGTGAACTCTGCTGCACATGTAAATACTTCACATGAGCATGTACACATGATTGTGAGGTAGCATACAGCCAGCAAGAGCTGTGCTGTTAAGATCTGCTATGTGCTGCTACCCTGACCCTATTGTGAAGTCAGATGTCCTAGTTTAAATCAATGGGCTTGACCTGAAAGTACCCAGAGGATTTCCCACTGTGGCTCAGCTGCCACATGATGCCTTGTGTATCTTCTGCAACTTAGTTTCTGCTAGTGCTTTCCGACATTTTTATGTCTATTTCTTTGTGCCTTCATTGTCTTGCTCTCCATAAAGTCATGTTGATTGGCTTGGCACTTCATGGATGGACATAAGAGACATGGACATACACGAATGTCTGTCTGTCTCTCTTTACATATATGCACATATATACATATATTTTACTCAGAATTGCTTTCTCCACACCTTAAGCTAAAGTAGAAGAAAAGACCAAATTCCCTAAACATTCCTAAAAATAATAACAATAGTAATAGAATTATAACAAATTAATTAAATAGTTTGAATGCATTATTATCATCATCATCATTACTAATTAGTGTTGGTGATGTCTTTGTTGCTGTTATTTAGAAGAATGGTTCAGAGAATCACCAAACAATTCTGTGCAAGGGTCTGCAGTCCTGATGTTACTGCTTTGCTGGGAGAACAGGAACACCCACTGATCTCCATAATGACATTTTTTTTTTCATTACAAGCTGAGTCTTTCTTCTCAGAGACCAAAGCGTAACTTGCCTAACACTACAACAGATGAATGCTCCTATCTTCTTGGTTTTCACCTTCTTGAAAACAACCTGTTCAATGATGTTGTGTCTTGATTTAAAAGCAAGGGCATGGAAATTCAGGTTAGCTGCAAGTGATGCTTACCCTTTGTAGCACACTCCAGGAGAAGCACTGCCCATGTTTGAAACTCTCTACGGATTTTTGCAAACAGTCTGACTTCATTTCGAAACAATGATTCCTCTCCACGCATTGTCTGAGAGATGTCTTCATTAAATAATTTGATCAACTGTAATGAATTAAAGAACAATCAAGTGATATAGTAATATTTCATTTCTTCAGACTGACTTTCATGTTAAGTAAATGTGCAATTATTTGATGTTAAAGCAGGGAGATGGATTATTGAAAACATCCTTTCATGGGTGTTTCATAGAATAGAATGTCATTCGGGTTGTGTTTTTTTGGAGTGCTTTTTTTTTTATATATTTTGTGTGTGTGTGGTTTTTTGTTGTTGTTTTGTTTGTTTGCTTTGTGGTTTTCTGTGGGTTTTTTGTTTGTTTGGTTTTTTGTTGTTTTTGTTTGGTTTTTTCCCCCTAAAACTACCATAGGTAGAGGAGGAATATTCTTTTCTTTGTTTGTGGTTTGTTTGGTTTTGGTTTTGGGGTTTATTTAGAACCATTTACTAAATTCTAATTGACCAGACTTGTATGAAGTCTTTGAAGGCTGATGAGCCTTCATAAGCACCTCTGCTGTCCTGCTGAAAGCTTACTATGAGGGCATAGCTCCCCAAGACAAGACACTTATATTTGCAAACCATATTTTGATATTGGGAATGTATTTGATCTTATGAGTGCTATAAACAGTGGAAACCCTTCAAAATGTCAGTCAGCCAGGAGTGTAATTTTTCCTTCTCTGAGCTGCTTGATTTTGACCTATCAGCTGAGTAGTTATTTGTTCTTCTGTCACATAATCACAGGGAAAAAAAAATGTTAGAAGGGTCCATGAGCTCCTGTGATCCATTATTTTCACAGGTGTGATGTATTCCTGCCAGAGGTTTGTCTATGTTACTCTCAAAACACTTCAGTGACAGATACCACAGAATCACAGAATGGTAGGTGTTGGAAGAGACCTCTAGAGATCATCTAGTCCCACCCCCCCACCAAAGCAGGCTTGCCTAGAACACATTTCACAGGAACGCATCCAGGTGGGTTTTGAATATCTCGTGTCACCCTCACAAGTAAAGAAGTTTTTCCTCATATTTAGATGGAACATCTTGTGTTCTAGCTTCCTGATGGTCCATGCTACTGGTTTGCTAACTTTAGGTGGTTTCCTTTTCTCCCACATTTAATTCTTCACTCTGCTTCATGGCCAAACCAATCTGATACTTACATCTGTGAAGTAAAACAGCTTCTCCGATTCTGTGCTGGGTATGCCTCTTCTATACTTTTGTAGATCCTGTAGTGTTCTTTGAAGGACCTCACGTATTTGGTTCTCTAGTGTTGGCAAAGTTTTCTGGGGGAGTAAACAGTAATGCAGGACATTTAGGTAGGTTGAACATGTCTGGATTTGGCAGGAAAACATAATCTGTTGAAGTGACTTACACCTGCACATGATCTTTGCTGCTCTTAGGAGTCCATGATCTCCTTGCATCTCGCACGTGATAGTGGGATAGCATGGAAGTGCAATTATGGCCTTCATTGAGAGAAGGCAGGGGGCTAGGATCTCCCTGAGAAATCAGGCTAGACCTCACTGTGAGACCAGTAGACTAGCTGCAGTCCAGGGCAAAATTTCACCTATGGTGAGCCAAGAACTATGTCCTCACAGGTTGTGCCGGGGAGGTAGTGATGTGAGGAATGTACTGGCCCCTCCATTCCTGATAAATACTTGGTTGAACACAGCTTTTTAGTTGCTTATTTTATATAGGTATAGCTATTACATAAGTACATATTTTTTCCTACTTCAAGACTGAATTTAGAAGTTCCTTGTATTTTAGCATTTTTACTTAATGGAGTAAGATATATTACTTACAGATACATGCATATAAAATAAAGTGTATATAAAATACATAAAATAACCCCCTATAGACTTATCTTAGTATAGGAATATAATAAAACTTGTCACCAAGACAATCAACACTCTTCACAAACTAAAAGAAATACCACCACTGCCATTGAAATGGCAGGAGTTGAGTCACAAGTAGATGAAATTTGCCTATTCTGTAGTTGGGTATTGTCAATCTTCATCTTAAAAGCACATCCAAGGTTAGAGTGTGGGCTTCTTTATGTCTGTCTAACTCTCAGTTCAAGTTGTTCTCAGATTGTCGGATTGAAGGATAATTAAGTACTATGCATTTAAAGATGCAATCCCATTGCAATCAATTGCAATCCAAGATTGAAGGGCTGAACTTATTTTCAGATCGTAACTGATACAAACAGCTTTCTATGGCACCTCTGTTACTTACAATAATATGTCTCACAAGCTCATTTGTGAGCTGCTTTGCCAGACAAGGGATAGTAGCCTTTCCTTCTTCCATAAGAATGCTGCAAAAAAGAGGAAAAGGTGGTTTTGCATAGAAGGGGAAGGACATAGCACTGATACTCTGTTTTCACTAGTTTTACTACACAAATTGAGTAAAGAAAGGACCCTCTGGGGAATGCTAGTACAGATGCAGCAGCAGCCCTGCTATCTCCAGGCACCATGGCTCTTATTGCAAGAGTTGTTTGACAGTTACTGCTACTGGCTAAGCAAAGGGAAACAGAGAAGACTCTGTAAATAGCAAATTCTATATAAAATACAGGAGATTCATATACTGATGTATTATTTCTGCATGTGTGAAGTATGTTGATTCAAACCCCTTTTCACCTGTCATTCTCTGTATTATGAGTGATTTGCTGCTGAGTCATCTTCCAGGGAAATCTGTGCCCTTGTCACAGGCAGTATCCTTTCTCATACTGAGTTTCATTGTGTTTTCCAGTGAACAGAAATACTTCAATGCTTGACTTGGAGTGCTTAGATGCTCAACTTAAATTCTTTGTGACTGTTTTGATCTTCTGAAGTTCATTGCACTTCTCCCAGAGTTAAGGAGAGATAGGTATTGAATGTGCATCCAAAATAAATTGTTTATTTGACATGTAAAATTCTTCTGGCTTCCTGGAACACAGCACTACTTGGGCAATGAGAAATAGTGAGTATAATTAATACCTTTTTTGTAACTCTAATTTAAACCTCAGCTAGTCAACAGGAAGCTTTCAAGTGACTTTAATACATTTTTGACTTGGTTCTTTGTGCAAGAAGTACCTGAAATGTTTGTGAGTCTCAAAGAATGTTCTCTCCTGTTGGATTGCAGTGGCCAAGGCCAGTTTGTTGTGGATGTCCTGCTGCCCACGACACTTCACAATCATATAGCCTTTTTTAAGGGGGACAACCAGATTTCGTATTATTTTAATGATAGACTCTTCGGTTCCTTTGTCCACCAGGTCAGGTTTTGTGAGGATCCCTGTGAAGTTACCCAAAGAGTAAGTTAGTCAAGCACAGAAGTTAAAGGTGGGAAAGATGCAGTAGGACACCATCCCACCAGAGAAAGATGTCACTGTACCATGTTTTATAAAGCAAATTCTCTTAATTTTGTTTTCTCTCTCCTAGAAAGCTCTTAGCTCCTGGGTTTTGCACTGTAAAACTTTCTTTACAGTTGTCCTCCTACCACACCTTTTGCCTTGCAAACCTTTTCTAACAGGCATCAGCAAAGCTTTCCTGTCAGTAACTCTTGAGATGTTAATTTTGCAATTACATGTAACATTAATGCTAACAAGACTCAGTATTGAGGGGTTCTTAGAGCTACTGAATCACCTTGAGCTTTGCAGATAGCTTACTCAGGCTGTTTTATTTTTCCTTCTTCTAGTAGCTAATTTCACAGATCTGGTGTGGAGTACAGAACATTAGTCGTTCATGGAAAAAAAGGTTTGCACTTCAACTTGTAGCTTGAAAATTACCTCACCTAGTGTCCTTTCTCCAGTGGGGTCCACCTCTTGAGCCATTTTCAGTGCTTCTGTTGTTGCAATATCCACATTACATGGCACCACTACCAAATTGAGTGTCTCTTTGCAGCCAATGATTTTTTTAAGTAGGATTTTGATCTGCAATGCAATACAGCAGTAATGAAGTTCAGTGAAATCAGATGCTTGCATGGAGGTTGTGACCATTTCTAGCAATACGAGCCACTGTCTGATGACATTAAATGTCCCATATACTGAGGATAGTATTACGTGCTAAAGGACAGTATGCAAATGGGTTGGCAGAAGGATGCAGCCTCTTTTCCTGTGTCAAGATTAATCCAAACTTCTATCATGAATGAGACCAGACTGTTGTTAAGCCTGTCTTGAAGGCTATGTAAAGTTCAACCTCTCATGAATATAATCTTTCATCATGGAAATATTAAAGATATTTCATAAATAATTACAGGTAAGAAAAACAAGTTCTGATGTCTAGGTATAAAATTATGGAATGAAAGCAAGCTAGAACATGCTGTTAAATCTCAAATTTGTATCTCTGAAAGAAGAGCAAGTGTCTTTGGCTTATATTTCAGTGGAGTATTTGTCAAAAAAACCCAAACAACCAACCAACAAACCAAAACAAAGTGCAGGTGACATCCAGCTGGCATTGTTTCTATGTTTCAATGCCAGACTAAGAGTTTCTCATTGTTTGTGTTGTATTGCAAAGCACTCTATTTGGCTTATATTGAAGTAAGTTAACTCCCTTTTTCTGAGTTTTGGTAAAGGTGCCTCTCTTTTCTACTTCCCATCCATCCCAATTTCTGACATACTACAATGCTATAGCATTCATCTCTGCAACATTAGGCAGCTGAGGATGACAGAAATGTGTGGATCATGTCACACCTGCTGTTTCCTTTTGAATACAATAGGAATATTACTAATTGTGAAATTAAATCATTCTTCTCCCACACAGTAAAGCCCAGACAACCCAATCTTGTTTCATACTTGTTGGCACGTCTAGTTTAGTTCAGGTTACTTTTATTCCAAGTTCCTATTTAAAGGTATTTTAGGATAAAAAATACACCTAGGTCCTGCACATCTCCCTCACAGCTGGTTGTCCAACTGGAGTTTTATTTGCATTCCCCAGCATTTCTTCTAAAAGCAGGCAGAGATCCCCTCCACTTTAATGCATATTCTGTTTATTTCAAAAAGGGTCTGCTAGGGTCCCTTAAGGGGTGAGGAAAAACAGAAAGGGTCTGATTCTGATGTGCTCTTGTAAGTAAGGGATGACAGAGCAACGAACCTGTAAGAGGGCCAGTTTGCCACCTTGCTCCAGAAGAGCTTGCAAGAACTTAGATCCATTCACCTTTGCCAAGTACATCCACAAAGCTGGTAAGACACAACTCATTTTGGGATGTATCTATCTTCCAAACCATGGTCTAGCCAAGGGGCCTGGGGGCATCACTGTCTTCAGGGTCCATATGGCCAGGTAATTGCATGCTGCCATGGGTAGGCTGTGTCAAGGCACCTGAGGTGGCTCCTTCACAGCTAGTGTGGGCAGCTCCCTCCTGCATGACAAGGCAGATGGGAGATCCTGGATTTCACTGTTTCTATCAGCAATCCCTTGCCTGAAAAAATAGGCTTGTTTGTTGAGGTAGCTCTGTTGCTGTCTCAGAGGCCCATAATAACCCCAGTGTCCTACAGCAAAGGCTCGTATATGGGATAGACTACAGAACTGACCCTGTGCAGAGGTTAGCATATCTGACTGAGTTTTACCTGTTCCCCAATGTCTTTTGGCTGATTCCCCACGGCCACTCTGGCAATTCCAGGAAGATCAATTAGTGTCAGATCTGGGACATCTGGGGACCAAATTTCTAGGGAAATTAGCTCTCCACTAATGGCACCTCCAGGACCAGCCACAACATCCTGGGCTGCAAGAAGAAAAGAGCAAGGCAATAAATACAAGCTTCAAACAATGAAACAAAGTGAAGCTGAACACAATGACTTTGAAAAGTAACTGCTACCACCTAAGGGGCTTTTAGGCTTGGCTTTTTTTTTTTTCACATCCAGCCATGCATGTAAATCCACTTATGCAAAAAAATAAGGAAATTATTATGCAATACATGGATACGTGGAGTCCTTTTGTAATGTGAACTATAATATTTTACAGATCATATACTTATGAATGCTCACATATGCAGACAAAATACATGTAAATAAACCACAATGAAAGTGCTCAGATAAAATATTGGTCGGTTGTAGAAATGCTATCTCAACAGCAAGACACTTTGTAGGCATTAATTAACCCTTGGCTACCTTGAAAGATAAATAGGTGTTATTCTATACTCTTCACATGTTGATACAGAGGTAGAGATCATGTAATTTGTCCAAGATCTTGTAAGGCAATGATGCTTGAACTGTGAACAGCACAGAGAAGTGAGGAAACCCCATAGTCATTCTCATGAGAGATTTTCAGCTCTGTTATTAGCTTAATCAATTTATACCACGTACCTTATATAGACAAGTGGAAGGATATATAGAAATATCCAAATAATATATAGAAAAGCTGATGGAAAAACATTAGGACAAACAACAATCTTGCAGAGCTGTGTTAGTCAAGGAAATAAGGGCAATCCAACTTTCACATTTAGCACAAGTGTTTACTGCCCTTTGGGTAAGAAAAAATGTTTCTGTATGCAGCATGAAATACCATAAAAGTAAAGCTGTGACATGGGAAGGTCAATGATTGAGGCTGTGGTTACACTAGCTGATAAGAAGCTCTATATGGCCCTTGAATCTGCCTTCTTGAAACTTTCTCCAAAATCATAAGATTTCCAGACACAGACATGTCAAGCATTTGCTGAGCTTTTGAACTGATCACAGGAACCATTTAGAGCTTTGCATGTTTACAGTTTGACAGGCAACCTCCCCAAACGAGGCAGACAGCATCCAGCTGATAAAACAGCCAGATCTTTTATGGAACATCATGGATCATCTTCACCACTGAAGTCAGAAGTAGTATTGTGCTACCACACCTTCTTCCCTGAACTTAGCTCTTAGTGTAACTTGTGGCTACTATCACCATATTCGCCTGTGAACTGCTGCTCAGCCTGGGAAAAGAGGAGGAAGGACTCAGAGGAGATTGAGCAAGACAAATAAGAGCGGAATATGGTATAACTCACCATGTCTTATTGCTTTCTCTACCTGAGAGGCACTCTGGAGTTCTGTGCTTGTGTTCCTGAAGCAGATTCTCCCTTTCCATGCCTGGGTGGCAGGTATTCTTTTCAGTTTAAGTTCCAAGGGACATCGAGTAACAATACCTGCAGCAGTTCCAAAACCAGAGGAGACTCTCTCAGCAGTTTTTATGCATGATACACAGACATGGACTGTGTTGCATACACAGGCTTGTTGAGTACTTTGCACAGGGACACAGAAGTGTTCCAAGAGACATTGTCAAAGGGCTCTTGTTCAACTTCATGCTCAGAGTAGGACTGTTACCAGCACTAGATTGGGTCGACTGTGGCTCTGTCAAGCCACATCTTGTCTTGCAGACATCCAAAGACAGAGAATGGCACCTCTCTGGTTAACCTGTTTCTGTGATGAACCTGCATCCTATGAAAACCTTTTCCTCAAGTCCAGCCTGAAAGGCTAGATGGCATTGTCAACTCTTATAGAATGTGCAGAACTAATATGTGCAGAACATACACACATGCAGAGAGCTGCAAAGTGAATCTTCTTGATCCACAGAGTCTTCCAACAATCTTCTCTGACTAAAATAACATCCAAAGTACAGGTTTAGGAGTAGAGATCTTTGTACTTTTTTTTTTTTTTTTATATATATACTCTGTAAGAATATCTTGTTAAAAAA
>JAAGNO010013915.1:0-23959 GCA_033439905.1 Ceryle rudis | reverse complement strand
GTGCGCTGTGCGTCCCTCTCGGGCCGTGCCCCGGCCTCTGGGGCCTCCTGGCCCGCAGCGAGTCGCCTCCAGCCGCTCTGGGCGGAATCTTGCCTGAGCGGCTGGGGCGATGCTGCGCCTTGGAAGGCCTTGGAGGAGCAGCAGGGAAGAGTGGTTATAAAGAGCTGGCATAACCCTGTGGCTTCTTGGAGAAGGGTAAAAGGAAAAGTGGGAGAGATCTTTCTGTTCAGGAGCTGTGACAGCCCTGCCTGCGGGCTTGGGGCCAGGGTGGTCTGCATGGTGCTGGCTTCCAAGAAATTGGACAAATAAGAAACCGCCTTGGGCTCTCTCAGCTGCTAATGTATGGGTCAGGCTTCAGTTCTACCGTAGAAATGGCAAACTCCTATATCCCGAAACGGGGCCGTAGAAATGCCAGTGACGTGATGGCACAGTGAACTTCCAGTGCACCCTAAAGCCTCACAGCAATAGAGCTCGCTAACTTGTTTAGTTTCCATAAACTTACAATTTTGTAAATCCTATGTAATTCAGTGGATGCTCTCTTTATAGAGTGCTTCTATAGCTCTGAAGAAAGTAAATAAAATTAAATCATAGGTTATAGAGTAGAAAGTGGCCTCAAAGCAGTCCTTCCACAATCCAAAGGTAGGGGCAATTCTACGGCACACACTTCAGATGGGTGAGAGTCTCACTAAAAGTCTCCAGGACTGGGATCCTGTGTCACTACAGATAATGTCTCTCATGATCGTTATAGCCCGAACATTTAAAAGCTGCCAGTTAAGCCTTATGTTTCTTATCACCACAAGGCAGATGGAAGAGGTTTCTCTTTTGTCTTTTTTTCCTCAAAAGGCAGACCCAAGGGGGAAGCCTGACACTGATCCCTCCATAATAAGCTTTATTTCCCCGTAATTAAGAATTCACAAAGAAAACAGTTGGGAAAAAACCCAAACAAAGGTGGAGATGCACAGAGCATGTTTTCAGTATGCATAACTTTATTTTCTAGTTAGTGGATACAATTACTTCTAAAATGCAGCTTTTTAAAAGGGTAAAAACCCCCTAAAATATATGTTCAATACCTGACGTATGCAAAGACAGAATAATACTACTCAAAATGCATATAAAAATACTGCTTCTTCCTTCTACTGGAGAAAGATAAGCATGTCTAGTTGTGTTACTTACGGATGTTTGAATTAGTAGAAAATCGTAGAGAATTTTAGCTCCATTGCAAAATGCATTATTTTTGTATCCTTCAGTTTGATGGATACGTAGAAAATTAAGAAGCACATACCCCCTGACCCACCGAGCAAGGTATCTGAATGCCTTCTGCATGTTCCCTCCTAGCACTCTGTGTAAATGTTGGCTTTGTGAGAAATGCTATTTTTCAGGAAAAGCGGAATATTTTATGCCAGTTCAATTAAGAACAAATACAACTGTGCCTGGAAAAATATGCAGGCCAAGAATAAGTGCCTTACATCATACTTTATCACAACTACTTTTGGCTGAAACATATTTGGAAAGGACATTGGAAGACTGTTGAGTATTTAATTGCTTTTTCTAAATACCTGTATGGACAAGAACTGGAGAAGGTTCAAAAAAATCATGTCTCTGTCAAGTAAGAATCTATACTCAGACTTCACAGTGCAGATGTTCTCTTGAGGAAAAAAAAATTCCACTGCTAGCATTTTTTATACCATCTTTTCCATAGTTGGTGTTCTGCATAAAAACTAGCTGAAAGCTGACTTATCAGTCCCAGGTAGCATGTTTTACTTTTGATTTTTACATAAAATGTATATCTGCTTTAGAAAAGCAGTACGGCCTCTGAGAAGCATGTTACTGGCCTCGTCCTTCGTTGCTACGTGCCGTGTGCGCTGGCAACAGTGCCCTGTATTCAGGTTTATATAAGTTGGGGCCATGGCCTGGTAGGAGAGTTCTGTGGCTGCCGTGGGCAGAATGGAAGGGGAGAGAATGAGAAAGGACAGGTAGCCCTCAAATCGTGAATTGTCAAACCACAGCCTGAGCCTCAGCATTAGTGTAAATAGACATGAATGCCTCTGCTCGAGGAGGTGCAGATCAGTCCCATTTGCTGCTTAAAACCAGGCTCCATTCTCACCTTGTGCAGATGCCAACCTAACTTACCACTGGCACGTGTCTATACGTAAGTACAAGCCTATTTTTACTGACTTGGACTGGAACAACGGTGTCATCTAGGCTCAATCCTGTAGTGCATGTGAAATGAGAAACTTCAATGACTGCCACGAGGACTGAAGTTTTTGCCTTAATTAGAGAATAAGGATGTCAGTCTGGTGCTGTTACCTACTGTATAAGATACTGTCCAACTGAAAGTTACAGGATTTTTTTTCACTGATTTTGATGGAGATCATGCAGGGCCACAGGACAGAGCAATTTATTTAGTGCTTATCTTTTCACCTGAGTTTTTTCCACTAACATTATTTGCAGCAAAAATCTCTGTGCTGTGTGATGTAGGATCATTTCTATGATGTGATTGAATAAGGAGACTTGAATACATGAACATACTGCAGCTAATTAGCCCACACTGTGAAACTTGAAGGGATTTTATACCTGGGTATTTCTTACATTTTTGATATTATCTGTTCCCTCACCATGCACTTTTTTATTTCCCATTAAAAAAAAAATCAAAGTAGTGCTAAAAAGCTTAAGGTAGCAGTCTGTTTTCCATCAAACCACATTTCTTCTTTCTGAAAAGTAAGAATATCGATTTCCTGCGTATCTATTTTATATAGTCTAAAGTAAGGATTAAAGTTTTGCAGGTCAAATCCTTTATCTTTTGTAAATTATTGCACTTGTGCACTATGGACTGTCAAATGTAAAAAGAACAGCAGCAGTTTGATGTAGAATATTAAAAGAAGAATTATGCTATATAAAAATATAACTATTCATTAAACTAAATAAACTCCTATACTCCATTAAGAAAAAACAAACCCAAACCTCTATACTAGGTCACATTCTGACTTCCTTACTTGCACTCAGCAGCAGCCTGTTCTGCAGGTTCCATTAAGTACCTGGGGACTACGGTTTTCATTAATCTGATTTATGTCATGTTCTGCCTCTTTATGAAAGATACGTACCCTAACCAAAATAACCTCCTGGGTACACTTCATTTTAGAGATGATCATTAATAGCAGTGCCTGATTTGCTACAATGGGATTCATACAGAACTAATGAACCCGTATCTAAGGGTCTTTTCTATTGAAACTTACCATATTTAAAGTTTTGTAGTAGTTCAGTGCTGTTTTCTGTTCATGCGACTGTTTCACCTGTCTCCCGTTTCAGTGATCTAACAACCTGCAGCAATTTAAGGCATCGCTTGGAAAAAACAATCCCAATGCATTTTTCAAGACTTGTCAGCACGTACGCTCACACTAATGTTCTAGAATTGCAAAGTCTTGGCCGGCTACAACTCCTGCCCTCCCGCTGAGCCCTGTCCAAATGCAGCACGAAAGGATTTCCATCCAAAGATTTTGGTCCCTTCAGTTCTCCTGGGCAGACCACAAAGCAGCTTTTCATCCTCCGCACACTGATAAAACAGGGCGATGCACCTTCTGCTTCACTAGTCCCAAACTGAGCGCGTTTCGTAACAGTCTTCAGAGTTTTTAAATCAATATATCATATTGGAAAGTGCTTGCTGAATCAAGGTCCAGAATAATTCCAGGATAACGTTAGCTGAAATTTGGAGATTTCTAGAGATCTGTATCATTCAGACAAACAATCAGGGTTTTCTTCAAGTGCAAAGATTGGTTTAATTGCAGAGAATGCTTATATAGTACCGGTGCATAAATATTGCTGTGGGTTCACAGGTAAGACAGTACCAGCAGTCCGTCTTCATGAAGCAAGTCTGCGCATAGCCTAGTGAAATGGTTTTCAAGAGGTGGAGAGAAACAGGCCATCATTAGTTCTGAGTACACGCTGCTTGGAAAAACATAATGTTTGTGTATGTGTTAACTAAAAACTACCAAGTGCAACCTGGCTTCAAAGTACAGAGAACGTAACTGTGCTGAAGCAGCTGCCCTCTGACTTGTGGCTGCACGGGATGATTCAGTCAGGAAACTGCAGGTCTGAGGGTTCCTAGCTCTTGCCTTCAAAATGTGACTAAAGGTGGAGGTCAGAAACCTCTCAGAACACTCTTTGACCTTGGATTAGTAGGTTTGAGTCTGGCTACTTTTATTTAATGAGAATAATATAAACATCTAAACAATCCTGTGAATAGAAATCAGAAGTAAGTCTTTTTGGCCAGCCATTCTCAAATACTTCTCTTAGAAAATCATGGTGTCTTTCTAGCTTTTTTAATCCTTCTTTTTTAATCCTCCTTTCTGCACTGTGACTTACAGAAGAGTGAAAAGTGCTTCTCCCCCTATGAGTGACAAAGAATAATATCCAGGTCTCTTGCAATATTCATACCAACTGAAAAGGAGGGAGTGAATCAGGAGTACCAAGTATCACAATCTACTTACCAGGCCCTGATGAAGTTTGAGAGGCTTTTGCTTAGGGTCTTGGTTTCTCCTCTAGCCAATCTGCCTTCCAAGCTGACCTTACCTTTTCCTACGGGGCTTCAGGCAATGGTAGAAACTACAACGCAGGGTGATGCTGAGAACCTCTACCCAGCCACAACCTCCCCTTACCGACACCCTCCAGGGACCGCTACACCCCCCACAGACAGCAACCTTGCTGCAGCATCTTGCTAAAGCATGAGAGAGAGGAGGGTCACAGCATTCCCACGGCTGGAGCAGAGAGGCCAAGCACAGGGCACTACCCCATGTTAGGCAGGGAATTAAGAAAAGAGTTCTGACTATTACTGCAATAGAAGGGACACGGAATAATCATGCCTTTACCCACATGGAGTGTTAGAAAACTTCCAAGATATTGATGCATCACTAGTTTAATTCATCTCAGGCAATAAAGTGGTATTTAGCCCAGTCTCTTACTTTCTGCATCAGTGCCCTGTGTGTGGCACTGTTATTTAAGCAGTGATACTTTCTTTTCTGGCAGTATTCTGTAAGTACCAAATACCATGGTACTGCTTTAGTGGAAAGCTGTTGTTGCATGTGTATGCTGCTTTGATGCAGCTTCCTGTAAAATGTTTAGATTGTGCAAGAAGATGCCTGCTGTGTTAAGAGAAGGAATGAAGGTGGAAAGTTGACCATAATTTTGGATTCTGGTGCCTCAAGCCTTACCCAGTCTCGTGCCTTTGTAAGGCAAAAGTGGTCCTAAAACAACAGAGAGCCATAGACACTTGTGCACATACAATCTACTACATCTCAAAAAGACCTTGACTTCCTTCAGTATTCACTGACCTCCAAGGAGAGTATTTATTTATGGTATGTATTTATTTATTTATGGAGAGGGAAACTGTTGAGGACTGAGTTCATCCACCGTACTCTCACAGCATGACTCAGTGCTACAGGCAAAGGAAAAAAAAGCCATCGGTATCCTACAAGTAATAGACACATGCAGTTCTAAAGAGCATACCTCTTCCTGAACATCAAGTTCATCATCAGGACGGCTTGTTTCTGTGAATTCTATGGGTTCTTTAGACTCCTGCATGAGTGAAATCTTGATAGAAAGAAATTAAGAAACATTATGAGTTACACATTATCCATATCACTGAAGTTGATTTATTATACCTTAATATAACTTCCACAACTCAAAAGAGCCTGTTGTTTACTGTTCCTTGACAAATCTGTTGTCTTAGTTCAGCTGAGAGAAACTTATATGTTGGGAAACTTTTGGTCCTGCCTCTCTGTATATGACCAGTTATTACTTTGCAAAAATAATAAAAGCAGAATCAATTTCTAAATTGCTGTATGGTTTTGTCAAAATGTTAACCTCTGCTACAGGATAGGACAAAACTTCTATATCCTGGGTAGTAAACAAAAATTATAAAAAGAAAATAATGGCTTCATCCTAGTTATTTAACAGTAATATTATTTTTTAATTACTGTTTATGCATAATATTATAATAGCTAGAGAAGAAATTGTGGTGAAAAGGCAGGAGGGCCATTTTGCTAATGTGGGCCCACATCTTTAAACATTGTAGTGTTCTGGTTACCTCAAAAAATGCAGAATACAACTAGGAAATGCACAGAAAAGGGCAGTTGGAATGAACAGTAGCATCGAGCAGCTTCCATACACACTCAAACCAAGCAGAATGGGACTCTTCAGCTTTGATCAGTGGTGAATGAAATTATTAACAGCGTTGGGAAAGAGGGCAGGGAATGAATATTCATTGCTGCTTAAGATCCAGAAATCCAACAGGATTAAAAGAAACAGCAAATATTTGTCATATAGTACATTTAAAATTACAGGACCCATTGCCACGGGATAGTGTCAAGCTGAAATGTGTGAAGAGGTTCCAGAAGGAGTAGGACAAATTCACCGAAGAACAATTAAATATACTGGTCCAAATGCAACCTCCAGCTGAAGAAGTTCTTAAGCTGCCAGTTGTCAGAAACTAGAAAATGTGTTTTAGGATGAAGAGGTCTCCATGTGTCCCGTTTCTTGTGCTCTTTTCACTAACAATATCCTGGGGTCGACAGACCCTTCCTTTGATCTAGAAAAGTATTCATGTACTATAGAAGCTGTCCAGTTTACTACACTCTCACTTTAGTTTTACTACAGCTCTATATCTAGTCTTTAAACATGCCATGCTGTAAAGCAAATTGCAAGAATGAATGCTAGATGATTGAAGGAAGGGAAACATGCTACTGGATATCCTTACCTTCTCAAAGATGGGATCCTGGTTGTCGCTGTATGTCATTTGATTCCTTATGTAGAGCACAGCGTCGTGGACAGTCAAGAAGAATATGTCTTTTCTGACAATTTCATCAAAGAAGGCACTTCGTTCCAGTTGAGATATTAGGTTATCTGAATCAAAGAAAGTCATAACAGGTTAATACAATTGGAAGTAATTTAAGAAATACCTGTCAAAATACATGGTTGCAATTATCAGAAATCAAATGTACAGCCAAATCAATCAATCATAGCTTTGTCTTGACTTTTAGTTTCCATGTTTCCTCTAAACTCCACCATTCTTTGTCTCCCACCGCAGCCCACCGTGTTTATCAGTATGATAATTTACATTTGTATTAGAACAAATGCTCCCACAGACACATCCAGAGATCTCTTCCCATCCCTTCTCATCTTCATTTTATTCTTTGCCTGGGTGGTAGTAGAAATATTTGGATGTTTACCTTGATATGAAGCAAAGTATACTCTCACATCAATTCTTTCAAACTCTCTAATTATCTAAAAAAAAAAAAAAAGTTTGGAACAAGGACATAAATAAATAAAGTCTGTAAGGAGAAAATGCATATATGTATATATGTCTATATATGTAATGTGTACACACACATTCATTCGTTTCACAGTGTCTCCATTCCCAAATTGTATGTATTGTTTATTCACCATAAATAAAGAACTGCTATACTTAAAAGATCCAGTAGTTGTACCTGGTTGCTGCAGTGGACTATCTTCAACTATGTAAGTGGAACCATCAATTTTACATATACATATGCTGCTGTCTGTTAAGGTTTTCATTCTTTTCTCATAATATGAATATTCATGTCTCTTCCACTGAGAACCACATGGGCCTGAACAAGCTTTATTTCTCCCCATGTACTTGTGATAAGATATAATCTTTCACTGACACATGCAAATTTTTTACACAGATTTTTTTCCCTCATGCAGTGTACCATATGGACCTGTTCTTGGCCGCAAAAGCTGCATATGGAAGGAGTCATGACTGTGGACCCCACATTTCTTTTGTGTCAGAAGCTGGAACTGACTCAAAACTGCACAGGTGGCTGAAGCAAGGCACTCAGCATTCTTGTATTGCAGTAAGTTGAAAGCTGGGAGTCTGATTCCACCCCTAGATCCCTGGTGGCAGGCAAGTCTCTTCCAACAGTACTTTCAGAAGTGACTGCTAATTCCATCCCCTTCCATTCATTGATAAACTAGAGTCTTGGTAATCTAAGATGTGGTTTATAGATAGGCTGAGAATTTCTAACCGCAAAATGAAGTTAGTGAAAGCGGCAGTCTGAACTACAAAAGTATCATAAAAAAGACTGAACAATCTGGCCTTACACACTTGTAACAGGGCACCAAAAAATAAAGGAAATAGTTGGCCTTAATCACTTCATTTCTCTCTTCATAAACTAGGAATATTATCTTCTTACGTAGTGTGATGTTTGAAGATGAATTAATGAATGTTGATGAAGTACTCTGATATTAGCCACAGAAAACCCTATGAAAAAATGAATCGTTCTTCCTTCCTTCATAATTTAAATATTATGGAATAAATAAATAAATCTTGCAGCTAAAGACTGAAATGACAGTAAGATGAAATTTCTACTACCTCTGTGTTGAGTAAGCATCATCCTGTGCCCAGATTAAAGCAGGAGGCATGTGGAAAGATGGAAAGATTTATAACTAAAATATCTCATAATATATGCATACAAGGGGACCATGTTTTACAGTTCTAATTTTAGAGTTCTTGACCATGCAATCTTCATATTGTTCCTTTAAGTGCATATTTTTATTTTTTTCCACTTAAAATATGTACACCCTAAGATTCTATCTCTTTCTGTGTAAGTTTTAAAGGTACTTTTCAACAACTGACTTTTTAAATTTCAGACATTTACTTCATCTAACAGCTCTTGATTTACAGACTGACTATTTTCATTTTCACGGAACACCAAAAGAAAAAAATGCCCTTACCGTTCTTATTGATCTCACAGCTACAATATCCAAGAAGGTTACTGCTCCAAAGTCAAGAATGAGACTGTGAATGGGCACCTTGGGGATGTTTACTTTGACTGGGAGTTCTGAATTCCAGTCCACTTGGATCTCTACTTCTTTGGTAGGAACTTGAAGATCTTCATTGTCTTCAGGTTCCTCATCAGTCTCAAAAGCTTCATTATTAATACCAGGCTCACTGATGATGCCATTCTAATGTGCAGATAATATACAGAATATAGCATTTAATCATGGAGAACGTTTTGGAGTTACAGAAAATACTGTGATAACTCCTGTTCCAGGAATGAACAAGACCAATACCTGTGACCAGGACCCCCTGCTCCCGACTCCTGGTAATGTGTTTAGCATAAACTAATGCCATTTTATAATGCAAGCAGCTATTCTCTGTGACAAGGCAAGTCACATTTTTGTTCCCTTTCCCCTCATTCTCAGGCCTTGAAGACCCTGTGAACCAAGTAGACAAACCAGCTTTCTTCATCCCCTCCCTACTAGCCTCAAGCTTCCTGAGTGCCAGGAATGATTATTCCCTTCTTTGCCAGCTTTGATGGTCCCAGGCACCCAGCCAACCAGGGGGTGTTGATGACCCTGTCACAGAACAGGTAAGCATAACAGTGCACAGAGCACTGTCGATAAAATCAAATGATTACAAGTCCTAAGCGGGGAATCTGGACCAGAACTGTTGTTGCATAGTGAGACCTGTGACCTGTGCCCAGCCAGGGAAGCTTCCACCATCATCTGCTTCCTTGAGTTCTGGACGAGTGACTTATCTTCTTTTATATGATTTTTGAGTCTAGGTTGTGGTTGTTGTATAGATAGATCAAACCATGTATTAAGATCTGACCTGATCTACAGAGGGTCCAAGTGATTAGAAACCATAGTTAAGTTAGGGTGTAGAAACCAAGTTAAGTTGTATTACAGATTTTGTATTATGCTAATATAAAACACATTACATTGATTCTGTTTCTAGAAATCCTGTGCCATTCTAATCATCATTTCTGTCCTATACTACTAATAAAATCCTGTTAAGAAAAATAAAGCTTTAATTGTAACTATAATTTAGTGCCATCATAATTCTGACAAAAAACCCCTATCTGTCCCCTTAAATGTTGGATTACAATACTGCATCCCAGAATTCAAAATAAAATGAGAGCACATAACTACCTCTTCCTCTGTGCAGTGTATTTCCTTTCCTCTTTTTTCCTTTTTTAAAAGAGCATCTTCCTGAAAAAAAGGCTACTCTCCAGAAAAATAAATACCTCAGATCTACTCCCTTCCTCAATAGCTTTATTTCTTGGAGATAATTTGAGACCAGTATTTTCAGCTTTGTATTAGATTTACTATATATGATATATATATATATATGTATATATATACTATATACATGGTAAAATGACTGCGTCTAAAGCTGGAACATCACATAACTGAGCATTTGAGTGCATCACAAATTGTAATATATACAGAATATACTTCATCCTGCACTGAGAGCAATGACAACGGAGAACCCAGTTCTAACTACCAGCTCTGGAAATTTAATAGGTTGCCTGTACTTGTCCACTCCTGTAAGCATTTAATTATTGAAATGTACATTCTGTATTCAGAGGATGTGGAAGGCTTTGTCTACCAGCTAACTGGTAAAGCTCACCTGTGCACAGGAAGCTGGATGATAGGAGGATGTACACATGAAATGTCCAGTAATTTACTGCACAGAGACAATCTGAGGTGGTGAGGGGTAGAAGAGATAAGATTAGGGAATCTCTTGCTTCCACTCCTGTTAACATTATGTCCATCACAGCTGCCTGAACCTGTGGGGTCTTTGGCAATAGGTGCACTGCTCTGCTAAGTCTCCTGCAGGTCCCAGGCTTCCTATCATAGTAAAAAGTCACACTTTTCCATCTTTATTTTAAAGATGAAGACAGAGGAAGTTATAATGAAGGCTAAAGTAATAAGGTCTAACAGTAATCATTTCAGAAAAAAAGAGAAAGAGAAAAAAAAAGGTTTACCTTAGTAGCTTTTAATTTCCCCTTCTTGATTAGCTTTTGTATCTTCCTCAGTGCTTTGAGTCTCTTATTATATACCTTCACTGCATCAAATCCCACCTACAGAAAAAAAAAGATCAAAATTATTTAATTTTACTTTGCTATATTTCTGAGGAAATCTCAAAGACAGTTAAGAAGCAGCCAAAACAATAACATATCACTTACAGTGGATTTGAGGCTGCTTTTCAGTCCATCGATGTTAGCATAGAAAATTGGACTTGAAAATTTGAGAATCTTCACACCTTCTGGCTCTATTACCTGTTGCCAACGAATATAAGGTTAAGCATCAATAACCCCATTCTGGCTAATAAGAAGCAATTCAACTCTTATCTCATTCACAAAGTGGCGCATCTTTGCTGATCACTGGGGAGATTGACTTTTTAGAAGGTTACAGCCCCAGCATGCAATATGGACCAACCATCTGGATCAAGGTGAAGAATTCAATGCTGAAATCTATTATCTTTGAGCACTCCACTTCCAAATTCAAGTTGTCCACAATATGCAGTGCATAACTTAGTCTTTTACTGAAGGGAAACAACTCATCAACGACTTACATTTTTGTAGTCCTTGACCTTCTTGTAGATGTCTGTGCCAGGAATGTTTCCAAAGCCACCCCATGAAGGACTAACAGAAACAAGAGAAGACAGTGAACGTAAACATTATACTCAAAGCATTCACAGAATTGAAGCAATTGCTGCATACAGACTGTCACAGAGACTCTTGTAGTCTGCTTTCTTCTGCCAAGCTAATAACCTCACCGCAGAAGTGTTATATCTGTTTTGTGTCACTGCGTAAGGGTCTTTTTTGATTTGTAGTGAACGGTCCTTTTTAAAGAAGAGGTGCTTTGGCCTCAGCCTACTTGCTGTACCATTTATATGTTGAGCTGAATGAGTAACTTGTTCCCTTTGTTTCCCAAACAAGAAAAATGTTTTTTAAAAATATAAGTTTGGTTTGAATGCAAAAAAAATCTTTTACTCTGAAAGAAAAGATTGATCACTTTTTTTCATTTCAAATCAACTGAAACAATAAATTTACATTCTTTTCAGATTACTTAA
This sequence comes from Ceryle rudis, assembly GCA_033439905.1. Classification (NCBI taxonomy): domain Eukaryota; kingdom Metazoa; phylum Chordata; class Aves; order Coraciiformes; family Cerylidae; genus Ceryle; species Ceryle rudis. Next base: position 12,084 of record JAAGNO010013915.1, on the reverse strand, counting down.
AGCTTTTTTTTCCGAACCCTTTTAATTTTGATTTCAGTCAATAACAAACCCAAAATATTTGACAGTCTCCAGAAATATTTTTAACAGTTGAAACAAATTGTTTTGAAATTTGTAAAGCTTCACCTTCCTTTTATATTTTGATTTCACAAAGCTGAGTGGAATTTGGGAATATTTTTTGAGGCTCTTCAAGTTCCATTTTTTATAATCTACTATTCTGTAACAACTTTTGCAAGGTTTTATTTTTAAGCATTTGCTGGCAGTGCAACTATGTGTGATATTGCTAGTAACTATACTCTCTGGAATTCAGGCTGAAAGAACAGAGTTATGTTATATTTTCAGAGAAAAGATCAATGAAGTATAACAAGATGACCAAAGAAGATTCTGCAAAGCCACCTTTTGTCTCCATTCTGCTACCATATGTTCTTCAAGCAGCAACAAATCAGTCAGAATCCAAAAAAACAAAAAAAACAAAAAAAACCACCAAACCAAACCAAACCAAACCAAAAAAAAACCAAAAAACAAAATTTTGACTTATTCTCATTCTCCCTCTTCTTTCACAGGCATACACTCAGTCATGTATCAGCCATAAGTGAAAAGGATATTGGTATGTGCAACACACTGAAGTAACATTACATGCCAAGAGTTAATATAGTGATCAGTTAATTACAAAAAACATTCATACATCTTTTTATATTTGATCTAGAATGTTCCTATCCCTTTCAAGAACTCAGCTATGTGGGAGCATAAATAACATGGCTAAGTACCAGCTGAGTACCCAACGTGATAGAGAACAAATACTAATAAAATAATGCAGCTTCTTTTTTATCAGTGCAATTAAATGATAGCACACAGTGTTTTGTTCTAAAGAAAAGGTTTTTTCCATTTCAAAATTTTTGTAAACCCAAGCAGATTTTCTGTCACAAATCATCTTGCTTTTCAGCATTTTGTCTTTCTTTTTCATCATTTAACACTAACAATTATTTCTGATCCTATGTTACTTACAACTGAACTCTCAGCACAACTGTCAGCAGTCCAAACAAAAGGCCAGCAAGTAATCCCAAATCAAGTCCCAGAATGATGGATGCTACACATGTAAAAACCCAGATCATCTAGAGAGGAAATAACAAATATAAAGTCTCTTGATTATAACTCCTGGTCACACTAAAGAATCACTAGACTAGACAATGTGAGCAGCAGAATTTAACTTTGGAGATGATCATAGCACACTGACAATTAGCTGACTTCCATACAGAAGTCTTCCTCTTCCTTCAAGACGCTTCTACCCATTGCTATCGCATTAGGCATAGTTAGCTCTTTAGGAATTAATTTTTTTTTAATATGAGAACATTTTTCAAGGATCTAGTTACTTTGGTGAAACTAAAGGGGATGCAGTTAACTGTTGCATTTTCTTCTTTCTGATGGTGGCAGTCTTTGTTAATCTTTCTTTAGGAATTTGAAATAATTCATTTTTCCAAAATGTAAAATACTGTAAGATGCCCCACCTGTAGACATAGAGAGAGGGAAGGGGCTCCTCAGTGATATCTAAAAATTAGACCTGTTCCAAAGAGAAGTATTTCATATTAGCAGGTTGATGGCACTCTATAAAATAGTCTCCACTGAATAATCAGGCAGAACAGTTGAAGTGGGCTCCTCAGTTCCTCTCTACATCACTGCCCAGGCAGAACAGCTAGTGGACCAAATCATACGAAAAGCTGAGTGCCCACACTTCTCACTGAAGTCAGTGGGATCTTTTCCCTATAAAGAGGATCAGTACATGATTGACTAAAAAATTTCAGCTCTACCTAAGACAGGTTCAATGACACACACTGTAAAATCTCAGCACAAACTGCATGGAGCAAATACTTTCCATGCAGTCTTCTTCTGCCCTAACAGCCACACTGAAGGTCTATTCCACAAAAAACACAGTGGGAGATGTAAGCAAGTACCCTGAGATATGGCTGTAGTGGTTCGTAAGAAAAGCCTTTTCATATATTCCCTAGCTTGCTAAATGAATCCACATTCTAGCTTGGATTAATCTTACTGCAACAAGAGAACATATTTTCTGAAGACAACCTGAGATATCCAGGCAACTGGGATACTAATGTGGTAACAACAAAAATATATGTACCTGAATTAAGAAAAGGTCGTATTTGCTGACCTATTTAAACTGTGCAAAAGATAAAAGCAGAATGATAAATGTGTCAACAGGCCATCTTTGTTCTGATTTTCCAGTCATCTCAATACAAGATTGCTGCAAACTATGGTAATTTCTATGAAGGAGTCATTGCACAGGAATATGCTGACTGGCACCCTGATTGTGGGCTATAAGGAATAAAGAAGATAAGAATACTATGTAAAATTCTAAACTGGGCAATTTTTAACAGACTTCACGGCACTTGCATTTTGAGGACTCACATAGAAGTTTTCTGATGTTAATGCTACAGAATTCCATTTATGTGGTAGTTGAGAAACTTGGATGTCATTAAAAGGCAAAAAGAAAACCAGATAAAAACATTCAGGAGAAAAGAGAAAAACGGGTTACTTACAGCATCCACTTTATTCTGTTTCCACAGACGGGGAACATCAAACACTTGCATGAACATCCCTTTCAAGTTAGCTATGACTACAGCTGCCAACACAGACTGTGAAGAAAAATGATGAAAAACATTTTCTCTTATTCAGAAACAAAGATGCATATTAAGATAGTGCTCAGCATTATACACTGTAAACCAGAGCCTGGTCCAGCATCAGTCACCACAGTTTAAACACAGCCTGTCAAAGTTGAGCATCTGCATCTGATTGGTGCTGGTGGCTGTGCTGCAGAGGACAAGTACGGTACCTTTTGTAAGGGCTCTAACAATTTCCCCAGGGCAACAATGGAAATCAAAACAATCCCAGCTGAGATTATACCAGCAACCTGCGAAGAACAGAGTGTTTATAGGAAATAAATTTATTAAGACTCTTATATTTCTAGGATTACAAAGAAAAATGTACAAGCAGTTGTTCATTACATTTCTTTAGGAACAAGGAGACCTGCCAAAGTGCCATTGCGTTTAGGTGTATGTGGGCAATCATTATACACTTCAGCTAACACAGAGAGAATTCAGTTAGGCAGATAGTGTAAACAACTGCAAGCAAGGGAGTAGCTCTTGGATGGGTTACATTGCATAGACAGATGAAAGGAGCAGAGCCTGTGTGTCATCCAGAAAAGGGGCTGCTGCATAAGCTGTAGTTCTCCACTGCTAAAAAATGCAAAGCTGTAGTACTGCAAAACAGGGTATCTTACTTGACATGAGAAAGATGGCACATGGGCAGATGACGACTGGCAAATGCCAGGGGAAACTTAAGTATCTCAGCTTCAGGAGTATTTCCTCCCTCATCCTGAATTCCTACTGTGACATACTCAGTCCCTTAATTGGGAATGAATTTCTGAGGAATAAGGCTTGAAGGATTTCTGACCCATAATGTAATTGATGCTATGTAAAACCTGATTGCCCTCTTCTGGCAGAGCTACAAAAATGATTCACTCCCAGAGCACACAGGCTGCTAGCTAAGGTACCTGTGGCGTTCCACGTGCCAGCAACACAATCACTGTAGGACTAGTTTCAACCCATTGTGAAAGCTATGCCCTATATAAGATTAAATTTACCCGTGCAAAGTGCTAGTAAGAAGAAGTCATTACCTGAGTCTTTCCACCGGTACTTTCTTGGACTGCAGTCCGTGAAAGAGCAGTAGTTGCAACAAAACAAGAAAATGCACCTGAAAAAATGTTGCTGACCCCAAAGGCAATAAATTCCTGAAAGGTAATTGGATGATACTGTAAATATAGATGCCTGGAGACATTTTTGCAATGGAGAATGACAATAGCTTCTACAGGAGTTTATAAAGGAGGTAGCACAATAATATTGAGAAAAGTACAGATTAGTAATAGTTATTAAATATTTACACAAATTCCTCTTGTGCCAGTGTAAATGCCTGTCTGGAAACATCCGTACTCTCCCTGACATGGACACAGTCATCTTGCTATAAAAATGTTTAAAGCTTATTTCCATCAATGTTATCAAACCTAACATTTCTAACAATTACACTGTATAATTGCCTCAAGAAATGGGACTAGTATAAATTTAACTACCGAGTGTCATTAACTAAACAAATAATTCTAATCAGTACAACAGTCTGAATTTAATTACTGCAAATCACTGTATTATTAATAAAACTAATCAGGAACTTAGCAATAAAACACAGGTAGGCATTTACTTTAGTGAAGCTGCAGGATTCAGCTATACAGTTACAAGTGCATATATATTGATGTAATTGGTGTTGTGCTGAGAAGTACAATAACTTGTTCTGTAGGAAAAGAATCATGCCTTAATCGAAAAGTTCCATTGATACAAATCCTGCATGCAGACTAAGCCTAAATAAAGCTGTCCGGAGCAGCTTCTTAGCTTGACATTGCCTCCCCTCCCATCCTGTCCCCCAGCAACACATCTCAAAATGTGCCTTACAAGTAGAAATGGAAAGCAGGTTGCTAAAGCTGGCTGTGTCTACTCAACATCACCAGAAAATTCCCCTATAGAGTGCTTAGCTTTAATTATCTTTTCAGAGCTACTGATGACACTAGAGCAATACAGAAGGAATTAGTATGCAAAGTCCATACTGAAGACAGAGCACATCTGGCTCACCTCTACGTGGTAGATTTGTCAAGTAATAAATGGCCATTTCAGCTATTTCTTTTCAAACGTTGAAAGAATTTTTTCTGTCATACTTCAACTTTAGTCTAAAAAATGCGTGTGAATCACATTTCTTTCATTTGGCTACATAAGTCAACAGGAAACAGAACTCAAATTCACTAGGTTTATAAACTATTTTGGTTATACATACCTGGTTTCCATCGATAGCATAGTCATACTTGGTTGCATATACTTTTCCCACAGATACGGCAATAGCATAAGCAACAATAGCAATGGAAAAAGAGGCTGCTATCATCTGGGAAAACAGGCTGACATCTGGAGGTTCGGGAGGCAAAAATCTAGCATTTAGAAAATATATTAATGTTATCAAAATGATCAAATACTGTTCTTACTAGAATTGTCAAGGAGTTTGAGGCAGAGGCATACAGGTTGCTTATAATATGAAGTGTAATGTTTCAAGTTAATAAAAAGGTGGAAACAGTCCACTGACATACAGAACACGCTTATCTAGCTCACCATAGCCCAAATCCTGATGCTATTAGTCAGCAACAAAGCTCCCATTGTTCTCAGCAGGAACGAGATTTGGCCTTATGATAGCAAAGTGAAAAAGTACATTTTTTGAAGCATTGAAGAAAGGATGTACTGAATAGTATGATGAACTACATAAATATGTTAATGACACTTCATACTACTGTTAACATACTTCTTCAGAAGATCTCAAAAGCATTTTATCCCCTACTGTGTTTTCACAAATTTTAATTAATCAAGCGCTGAATACCAAATGGAATGTGAAGGTTACTACTGTGAAGTGCTCTAAATCTTTTAAGTGAAAGTCTCTACCAGTGTAATCCTGAACATCCTTGTTCCTATGACTATGGAAGTGACAAGATTGATCTGGATAACAGTTGTGGCATGAATATGAACCACAGTAGGATATCTGGTCTACAGAAATTAAATCTATGCAGAATTTCACTATTAATGTTTCTTTTTTTTTTTTTTTTTTACATTTTCCATAGTCATATAGTAACTTCATGAGCATGAAGCAATTAATTCTCAGATGAACTTCATGAATCAGGTGGATGTTCCTAAGCCCATTTTACAGATGAAGGAAAGCTAGGCAACACATTTAGGTGGCATAATTAGAGTGAGAAGTAAATCTCAGGAAATTTCCAGCTCCGAGTTCTAAACTCAGGTTACAGCTCTCAATACGTCTTTTATGTCTTTTCTTTTACCACTGTCATTTTTAGCCAATTAAAACAATACCTATTTCCCAGAAAACAAAGGCACTCACCCTCTTGGAATGCTCTTAACAATGCCTGCATTGTACTTTTTTTCCAAGTCAGCAGCATATGAAATGCCAGTGGCTACTATTGTCTGTAACAAAACAAAACAACCGTTTTAATACTGAAAAAGGGTTCTTGTCTTCCTGCAGCTAGCCCCATCTATTTTATCTGTTTTCAGGTTTTATTCTGCTCCTTTGCTTACCACAATGACTTCTATTGGTATAGGTATAGGTATCTTGTGTTTGAACCGATCGTTTATTTCTTTAACTACCATGCAGGCAAAAATGGTGAGGAGTCCGGCAATAAGATCTGCAATGTTGGTCGTACCAATTTTTTCAAATGTTTCAATAAGAGTCTGGAAAAGAAAAATGACAACATAAAACATGGCCATGTCCACTTGAAGGATGTGAAAATACTCATGAGAAGATCCAAATGCTTGGCGTTTTGGAGGAGGCTGAGTTACTTCTTTGCTCAGGCCTGGAGGAGCCTAAGGCTAATGTACTGTCAAGGTGCTACAGAATCAGTGGATGGGTTTAATGGTGAATTTAGCTGAAAAAGTGTAACTGCAAGAGTTGTCCACACAGGGGGCTTCTGCTTCCTGATTTTCAGGAAATTAATGCTAAATAAGAAGAGCTAACCCCCTACCTGTGTTTTACACCTACCTGTACTTGGAGCAAGGAATGGAAGATCTATAGCTTCTTCACTTTGTCCAAATAGCAAGGGAGACCCTCATTTTTCTATTCAAAAGGCAGACAGCAGACCCATGGGCAAAACTCTAGTTCACTACATGCGCAGTACACGTGGTCTGTGGATTTCCTTTTCTATTTCTACTGCTGACATCCCGAGAATTAATATGAACACATGGGTCCTCCCAGACCATGGAGAACCCTATAGCTGAGAAAAGCAGTCACTCAACCTCACCTTACAGTATATTAACCCTCCCAGAGTTCAGTCTCAGGCTGGAGGATTCTCACAACTGGGCTGCAATAAGCAGCTCCCTTTTCTATCCTTGCTATGCCCTTGCTTGGTCCTGTTGTTTATTGCAAACAAGCGTACAGCGAAAAAATGAAGGGCTGATCACAGAAAAGCTACAAATACTCCTCTGTCCTCCTCCTAGGCATCAGGGTAATTCTCACTTGCCCCCTGTCTCCAAGAAAATTTATTTATTCCATGCATAGTGAAGCAGCTTTAACAAAATGGTCTGGTAGAAAAGAGGTTAGAAAGAGACTTCTTGCATCCTGGTTAGCTCCCCAAACACTGAGCTCTCAGGTTAAAGACAAGGGGAGGGTTGCAACAGCAGTACCACTACAACCATTCTGAAAAGACTCTGGTTTTGAAATAAAATACCTAAGTGCTTAATCAGCTATGTTTTTCTAAGCTAAAGAAGCCTTCCTGCAACACTGATTCAGATGGCTTTCCTCAGGTGACTGAAGCTATTTCTTGCCCCGTGTACTGCTTACCATGGATCCCACCCTTACTGACCATCTCTCTCACACTGCCCCATTGCACAGGGGAACAGTAAATTCCTAACTTTGGGTTGTGGATTCTGCTAATGTTGATGCTTAGTGTTGCAGTTCGTTAAACACCACTTCTGAAGCAAGTCCAAAACTTGCTGAAGCTGACACAGCAAGTCACTGGTTGAGCACACCAGAAATCACAATTTCTTTGCTCTACACACATTGGCAAACATGCTGACTTGGCTCACCTGTAAGAGCACAGAAGCTTTGAGCTTTAACCTAAAAAGTCAGCATTCCACTCAGGCTTACAAGAGCTGGAAGAACCATGTTATTTATTTTCAAAAATACTTTCTACTAAATGTACCACCTTGCAATAAACATAAGAAATACAGATAGAGAAACCTGCTGGAATAATGAGTCTATCATTCTGCCAGGTCTGCTTTAAGGTCCATTAGATAGTGCTTTATCTCATCTAATTTTCTTTGTTCTGAGGCAAAGAGTTTTCAGTAGTTCTGAAAAGGCCCTTAACGTAATAGGTTTGGTTTTTTTTAAATAGCCCATGAGATCTTTTTTCTAAATTTTAACTTGTTGTTTGCAGTTATATTCATCCTATTATTGCTAATCTAGATGGGTAGTTTTCTCTGTTAGTCTGGTTGCCTGAACGGGTACGTAAAATGTGTAAATACTTTTTTTTTTTTCCTAAAAAGCCCCTTCTAGAAATCTGTTATTCTAATCTGAAGTGCTATGGAAGATCTAAAATACTGTGAACCTGAATAGTTTCATGCTGAGTCAGTGACAAAACTCAATAATTTTCTCAGGGAAGGAGACTGTTCGGTAATATGAGACCTCTAGGAATTCAGTATTTCTGTAATGTGGCCAAGACATTTCTCCATTTGATCATTTACTCTAAGATAACAAATGGACTTTTGACAGCAACATCCAGCCTCACCTTAGCTAACCAGTAGGTACATAGACTCAGGGTGGGAATCGAGATCCTTCTTTAAGTATTCACAAGGGTGGCTACAGTGTGAAATGGAGAATGATGCCCTTTACCAGAATGACCTGCTGGTTTAAGAGTACAGAGGGCTGGGATTGGTCAGCTTTGGGAGAGGACCTGACAGTGTTAAGAAATGATGAAACATCCTCCGCAATAAGCCAGAAAGCAAGGGGTGGGATGGGAAGTAGTCTTCTGGAGTGACAACTTGAAGAAGAACTGTTTTTCTGGATAATTTTGTTTAGACTTCATGTGAAAAACTGCTCTGCCTGAAAAAGACTTCAAAATGACAATTAGACTTTCTGTCTGGGGAACCCCAAAAGCAGCTACTTAGAGCCCCACAGCTTTAAATGAACAGCTGCAGATCTTCATGAGAGTGAGAACTATATGAATGCCCTATACTTACCACCATATATATATGAACCATTCTTGTATAAAATGGAAGCAGAACATAAATGATTATATAAAAACTCTGGTATAAACCCAAAACAGATTAGAAGGGCATACTTACATATATTATGGAAAGGACACCATTATAGTTTTTAGTTGAAACATTTAGGACTATTTTCAATTGTGACACAAGCACTTGAAAAGCAGCTGCAGTTGTGAATCCCCCAACTAGTGGATCTGCAAGGTACCTCACAATGAAACCAATTTGAAGGGCTCCAAATATTACCTGGAAAAATCATGAAGAACAGCTTGATAAACAACAAAAGCATGCACTTTTATATGTTGATTTCTTATGCTTTGTTCTTTGTTGATACAGAGTCTTAGGACCTTCTTCCCCCATTGTAGCCAGTGTATCTTATTGTCATGTCATCCAAGGAAATAAAGGAGACCTGAAGAAATGTTTGAAAGGCTGCTCCAGGATATGCATCATTAGCACTTAGTTTTATGCAGGTCTCTTGGTCTGGAATCATAGGGCTGTTCTTCTGTTGTCTGTGACACCAGTCACACTGCCACAAACTCTGCCCAGGATAAGAAGAATAATCTCCCAAAACCTCTGCAGAGTTTAAGATTGCTTTCCTTTGGTTTTGTGTTTTACTACAGGAAAATGTCTTACTGCCCTAGTAGGTATTTCCATGCCATAAGTTTTCTCATTAAAATTAAAGCAGTAACAACCTTGTGTCTTCAAGCCAACTATTTTACCTGTAAAATTCCAACCAGAAATGTGAGGGTGCTAGCAATCAGCACTCTCTGTGCATCTCTGGATTCAGTGTCTATCAGTGTCCCAGTACCGTTAGTCCCTGTAGCATTACTGCCATCTATGAGAAAATTATCATCGGGGGCCATGCTCAATACAACAGATCCCACCATCAAACTTACTACAGGGAAGGGTCCTGTAATGACAAACAGAAACACTTAGGTTTTATATACATCAAAAAGTCTCATTTATCAGATGAGATAAGGCAAACTTTAAATCAGAAAATCTGTTTTATATTTTAACTGGGATACATCAGGAGTATTAGGGGGCCAGGAGCCACGGGCACTGCAAACATGATGCAGAGATATAATTCCTTCCTTAAATAACCTACATTTTACATAGAGGTGCAGTTTCATAACTTTGCTTAAGGCAATTCAAAAGGGGCAACGTGTTCCAACCATCTCCCTTGTATCAGCACCACAACCAGGCAAAGCAGATCACTGATACAGCTGAAAGTGACTTTTTCGTTGTTATTTTTATTTTTTCCCATGGTTAGTTTTCAGCTGATTCATGCCACATAGCTGCATGGTCAGGAATCCCAACACCACAGTGGTGCCAGGAACATGCACCAAGGGGTAGGACCACATCTTTTGGAAGTAGTGTAGTATTACATTGGCTAAAGATGACTGAAACTACACTTTGGGCAAGGGAGAGAGAGAGAGTAAGTGACTATTGTGTCAGCAGCACACAATCTAAATATAATCCCATTTGTTGCAGTTATTTACTAAAATTATGCAGAAAAGGAAAGGGTCACAAAATGTCTTAAAGAAGGATAAGTTCATTTTACAGATACCTTAGAGGACACTTCATGAATAGGAATAGGAGTATTGGAGAAAGCATAAAAAGGAGCGTATGATAACGTAGAAAGTAGGAAAGTCAAAATAAGTAGAGGTGGCAATTCAGGCCTGGATAGCAAATATGAGCTGATGGGGTAGGAAGTGGCTAACGAAGTGGAGAGAACATACAGAAGTACTTGATGCAGCAGGTAAGAAAGTTGATGAAAAAGCGTAATATCATGCCAAAGCTTTGGGAGAGGAAAACTGTCCATTCTTAGCAGATATGAACAAGGAAAGACTGTATTTTGTTAGAATGAAGAGAAAGAAACTTCAGTGATCAAGCTGTAACATGAATGTTAAATGTGAGAACAGACAGGAAATAAACCCCCTATTTTCAAGAAAGTGGTCAGAAAGAATCAACAAGGTTTACCCATAGCCTTGATGTGAGGACCTAGAGCGAGGCTGGAGTGGACACACAGGTCCTGGGTCTCCAGGAGAGGCAAGATGATATTGTCCACAGCGATCAAACAAGGATGCAGCGAAAGGAAGGCTTGTAGAGAAGACTAAAAGAGCTCTGTTTTAGCCATCTTGAGCTTTATCTGGTAGACAAAATGTCTGCTCTTACTGTCTACTGAGGCCTTGATCTTGTAATTTCTTGCATAGAGTGTAGCCAAAGACAGGATTTAAACTTCAGCATAAATGCAAGCAAAAAGCACACATGGGCATAACTGAAGTTAGCTAATACGCACAATTGCCTGTACAGGGAAGAAATAAGCCTTAAGTCCCCCAAATCCATCAATATTCATATTCAGCACAAGCAATTTGGTTCAGAAAGTAGTATCCTGTATAAAATATGAATGTTCACAGTAAGGATTAATATTTGTAACTTGTACACATGCAGTTACCAACTGAGATGTGCCTTGATGTTCCCAGGAAAAAGTATGTCAGGATGGGAAAAAAGGCAGAATAGAGACCATATCCAACAGGAACTGCAACAAGCAAAGCATATGCCAAACCTGAAACGATAGATCATCAAATGGTCAGATTTTACATCTCTCAACAAACTCCTATCTTGTCTAGAATAGACTTTCAGAAGGATTTACTCCTTTTGTCCAGATACAATTTAGAATGTGTTTTGTCTGTAAATCAGTTGCAGGCACATATGTGAACATCAATGACTGTAAATGATTGTTTATCCCACACTAATAGTTGGATGAGTAAATACTGAAAAATGTGCCTGTATTTGTATAGGTAGCACAAAACATAGGCTCAGATGTGAAGTTTATGTGGGGGAACACTGTTGTGAGAGTGAATGGGATGACTCCTTGAGAGAAAAAGAGAGATATGCCAAGTGTTCTAGTTATAGACAGAAATTTCAAGCACAGACTCTGCATTACTGCACTACAAACGTGCTTCAGTCTGTTCAGCCCTTCTGAAAATCAGGCCACTTTTTTTGAAGTATCAGCTTATAAAATTAAAAAACAAATGTAAATCTCAGAAATTTGAGGTTTGATCCTTATTAGTCTTCCTCTGTATATCCATTCAAGCCATCAGATCCAACAAAAAATGAGAAAGTGAAAGAGAAAAGAGAAAAAAAGAAAGGAAAGAGAAGAGAGAAGAGAGAAAAGAGATGAAAGAGACGAGCGGAGAAGAGAGAGAGGGGAGAGTCCTGGCTCCAG
>JAAGNO010013914.1:0-11164 GCA_033439905.1 Ceryle rudis | reverse complement strand
TAGCTTCAAGGACATGCTGGCCTCACTGTTTCTTGTGAGAACTACTGCTGAGCTTAACATCTTGCTTCAGAAAGCATTTCCTTAAAGGTACATGGCCCTTGTCTTCTAGCCATTCTCCAGCACACCAGAACTGGAACAGTTCCTTCCTCTGCACCCATGTGCAAGAACCTGTCCATACCTGAGGCTTCTTCCCTCCAAACACTCAGAAAAGTCAATGACTGCTGCTGCAGGGATTCCAGGGACAGCTGCAGGGAGTGAGTGTGTGAAGCTGTGGAGAGCAGGCACAAGGTTTCATTACAGGAGGGCTTTCCATCCTGGAGGGGCTGTGTAGGCCCAGAGATGAGCAGGACAAGGATCACTGACCAACTCAGATGACTCCTTTTGGTACTCTTTCCTAGATTATGGGTGCAGCCTCTTAGTCCCAGATGTCCTCTCTCCTGTGTCCTGACAACATCTGCTCTTTTCCCAGATTACTACACATCAACCAGCAGAGCTCTTCACATGCCTGTGTCTTGCATGTTCCCCATCTCCCTCCTTACAAAAGGGCTGGTCTCTGACAGACACCTCCCTCTGCTGCCCTGTAGGAAACAGAAGAGGGGAGCACAGTGGGGTTTGTTGCAACCTGCTAGGAGGCCTGGTCAGTGTGAGGAGCCCAGACTACACGAGACAAGGTCCCAGTCCCAGTGGTTCATGTGCAGCCTGGTTGTGTCCCACAGCATGCAGTGCAGGTGGTGCAGCAGGGCATTTCCCAGCATGCTGTGTGCTGCTGAGTGAGCACAGTGCCTTGCACGCTCACCACCCAGCACCATGGCTGTAGGCTGCAGATGGACACATCCAGCTGTGAGCAGGGGCTGGTAAGGTCCCCACTGTGCAGGCATATTGCTGTCCCTCATTCTCTCCCTGACACTCCAGTTGCAAGGCTGTCTTCTGTGGGAGGGCTGCAAATATATGTTGTGTCATTAATTTTCTATGAGTGGAGTCAGCACAGCACCTGGCAGCTTTTGTTCACTGCCTCCTGTTAGCTCCTGTCGATGCTTCTCACGCCCGGATGCTGCTACCATGACATCTGTGGAGGCAGCATCTGCATCCCATTGCTACTTCTTAGTGCAGGGCTGTGATTTCATCTCCCTGCTCTGCTTCCTCTCAAACAAGTCCCAGTGCCCCTGCCAGGGTGCACAACAGGGTGGCAGGGGACCGAGCAGCCAACGTGTGTATGCCTGCTGAAAGCCCTGTGGGCTGTGAGCTTGAAAACACTGAGAATGCTGATAAAACAAAACCAACTACCACCTCCCTAAAAAGGAGGGATGGGCAGCACTGGCCATGCCTGCACCACCTGTGACCCATAGTGGTGTGACATCTAGACATGTAAGCACAACTACATCCTCTCAGTGAGCCAGCACCACAGAAAGCTTCACTGGTCACCTCATGCCAAACAGGTAGGGACAATGCTACCACCTCCAGCATCTCCCACTGTGCTCCTGAAGCAGCCTGAACAGCTTATCTCTCAGTATCTGCCACAATTCCATCTACCAAGGCTGCCCAGAAGGTAACATGGCTGCTCCTTGTCCTCTTAACCTGGCCCTGGGAAATGGGGCCATCATTAGCTCCACATTCATCCCAGAAGGCTGTGCCAGCCTTACACTGTCTCTTGCACCTTGCCAGCCTAATAATAGTAATACTCCCTAACCACAGTGCAGTATCCCCGAAGTGCTTGTGGTTCCGCCAGATGTAAGCCAGAAGCAGAGATGCCAAGCAACTGTGGTGGGCTGAGCAGGACCACATCAGAGCAGGTCCAGGACTAGCTTTGGCTGAGCTGGTGGGAGCAGCTCAATGACCCACAGCACCAGCTGTGGGAGAGCAGGGCAGGAAGCAGGGCTGAAATGGCTCAATGAGTCTTGGCTTAAGGCTTTGGGGACAAGCCTTCACCTGTGGTTCATCACTGCCCTTTGATCTGCATGACTTGACATTGCTTCAGGGAGGAACTCAGAAACAGCACAGCAATGTGGAGGAAAAGGCCAGTGAGGGTATGCATAGTTCAGCACAGTTCCTGCCAGAAATCCTACAGAACAAACCCACATGCACAGTCCACCCCAGAGACTCTACATTAACAAACCAACATCCTCAGCCTTGCCATGGCTTCCTTACTCATCCCAGAGCTGACAAAAAGAAAACCTTCTGAAGGAAAGCAGTGCATTAGGCTGGGGATCCATTCCCCTGTGAGCTCTGAGCTTCTGCTCAGGAAGGGCTTATCCCACCACAGCCGTAGCAGCATGGGTGAGAGAGATGGTCACAGTCCCTTCTGTTCGCCTATCCCCAAGTACAGACTGTGGAGCCCTGTTTATTCTTCAAGATGCCTGAGCAACAAGTAGGTGCTGCAAAGGGCTTCCCACCCTTGAGCCAGCAGTCACTCAGGCTGCACCTCTCTGAGTAACTCCTTGACATGACCACAGTCCTGTAATCATCCACACTGCTTGGTTGATTCCCTGACACAGTTTTGGCCCGTGCTAAGTAAGTCAGATTCAAGGGAGGTGATGAGCCATGGCCATTCCAAGGAGGAAACATGGACATGACTACCTCCAGGCAGAGACGAAAGTTGAGCCATGTGCCCTTCCTCCTGAAGCTGCTACCTTCCCCTCTGGCTTTCCATCTCCATGCTGGGGCACAGAGGAGCAAGGTGAACTGCTGTGCTTTGGATGTCCATGGGAGCCTTTTGCCTGGAGGTCACCAATGCCACAGCCATGTGTGGGCAGCAATGCTCTGACCAGATATCGAAGGGGCTGGAAAGCAGCTGGGGTCCTACTCAGCCACATTAGTGGCAAATACATGAGGCTGATGGTTCCAGGCCAGCATCAGTAGAAGCGAGGAAAAGTGATTAGGTCTGCCTGGACCTAGGATCTCTGCTGGCTCCAGCAGAAGGCAGAGCTGGGATGACTGGGGCGGGGCTTTGATCCTGCTCTGCCTTGCACTCTGGAGCCCTGTTCCCAGGCAGCACCTGCATGCCCCCACAACACATTAATACCTTTGATTACCATGGCCTAATTTCTGTCCACCACTGTCATGGGTGGTTGGTCACCCCACCCTGCTGAGCCCTTCTTCTACAGTGGCTGATTGCACCAGCACTGGACAAACTGGTCTCCTAGTGTAATTAGAGCCAGGAAAGACATGGTGCTGCAGGCACCCACTGCTGCTGTGGGTGAGTCAAGTGTGTCACCACTAGCCCAGCACCTGGATCGTAAATCACATGACTGGTGAATCCTTTCTTATGGAACATGCAGCAGCATCCGTGTGGATGTCTTGTAGCCTGGGCTATCATGAAGAAGGATCATCACAGGCATCATCTTGCCAGGATCCATTGAGGAAAGCTGATATCCTCCTCCCAGAGTGTCACAGTTTATGGTCAGGGCCAGGCAGAGATGTGACTTCCTCCATGGCAGGGGTAAAGCAGCATCCACCCTCCCTCACCACCGCCTCCCAGTTGGAAACCAGTCTCCCTAGACTGCTTGTCTCACAGCCTTGGGCTCCATGGGATTTCTGCTGGCCAAAGGGGAATGGGCCAGGCTTTCCCTCTCCATGGGAGGTTGTTGCGTGAGATGGGACCTTCCCTTTGTCCCCAGATCAGCCGTGGTGCTGCTGTAGATTTGTTCAGGATCTTCTCCTTGGCTTGATCCTGGGCTGGAAAGGCATGTGACGTTATGCACATATTTATACAAGAAAGGGTAGCTGCTCTCTGAGCACTGTGCCATCCCCACCACTTACACTGACTTATCAGGACACAGTGTCCTCCTCCCTCCTTCTCCTCCACATGCCCAGCCTTTGTAGGGAACAGAATCACACTATGACAAGCCTTGGTCAGAGGCTGAAGGCTGGGGGAAGGCAGCAGGCTCACAGGGCGTTCTGCAGGGCCACACACTGAGGAAAGGGGTGAGCAGTGGCCCAGCCCAGACCTGGGCTTTCTGGTGCTCCATGTATGACGGAAGCTACTTTGGGGAGGCATGGTGCTCTGATGATGGCAACAGCATGGCCAGGACACAGACATCCTGGGATGAGCTGTGTCAGCTCAGGGTCACCCTGGCAGCAGCAATGCCTTCTCCAAGGCACCATTGGTGCAGCACCATGCAGCACAATAGGGCTATGCAGCCCCCAGAAGACGAGCTAACACCACCAGCTGTGCCACCTTCCCCCCTCCACCAGGCCACTAGCTCCATTTCACTGGAAACAGCTGTGCTTGGATTTTTCTTCCCTATTCATTTGGTTTCTTCTGGACTCAGGATATTTGTGGCATTTCTCTATTCCCAGCTACCCTGGGTGGCATAGGCTGTTCCTCAGGATTTTCTTTGCTCTGGTAGCTGTACAGGCTGAGAACTGAAAAGGGGAAATGCCAAGCCCTTTATTTAAGACCCGTGTGTGGAATGAGAGACTCATGACTCCACCAAACACATGCACTCCATCAGCTGCCTCTGAAAGAGAGCTGTGACGTGTGGGGACAGCACATGGGATTGGGTGGAGCATCTGAATAGAAGCAATATAGAGAGGCTTATGCAGTGAAGGAGGTGCAGGGCAAAGGGTTTGTCTAGTAGATAGGGAACTGCTCCACTCGGCCAGTGAGAGGGACGACAGACACAATATGCCATCCCTGCTAAAGCACAGTGGTGGCATACTGGGGCGATGTGGGTATTAAAAAAGGGGGCAGAAAGATGAGGTCAGAAGTATCAATCTTGGTGCAGAGAGCCTGTCCTGAAAGTGGCAGGTGGTGGGGTTTGGGAGGAATCTAATTTGTCTTGAGATGTTGCTCCACGTCTTACAATTTCTACCTCCTGGGCTTAGCCTGCTTCCCTGTCAAAGAATCAGGGTGGGATGTGTTGAAGATGGTTCTTGGGATGGGATAATGCACAGATGCTCCCCGCCTTGGAAAGAGGGTGCTGTAGCAGTCATATCAGAGGGGAGGAGGGATGGTTACCCAGCCCTCCAGGCCTGCCAGAGCTCTGCCCAGCACCCAGGCCCTCCTGGGACACCTGCACCCTGATGGGCCATACCCCATCACATCTCCACTCACAGTCCACCTGTCACAGGAGAGGTCAGGCCACAGGCAGACCTGGCAGCGCCATAAGCCACCTTGGGAGCAGAGATGGCATCCTTGGGTGGCTGGTGACACAAGAGGGATTCCCTGCCCCAGCTGCTGCCACCAACTGGGTGACAGCAAAGATGCCCTAATGCCACCACCCCTTCAGGCCAGCACAACTCCCAGCAGATATCCCAGGTGTTTTGCTGGGTCAAAGATGGATTGTGATAACCTATCATGACAAGGCTGTCACCCTGGAGGAATCCCTCTGCACCCAGGCACTACTGAGGCTCCCCGGACCCTCATTCTGCCCACAGGTCTGGGGTTGTCCCCCCAGCTCTGAGGGAGATCTTCTCTAGGGGACCAGGAGGTCTAGGTTTTATTGTTACCTTGGAGAAGGGGCTAGAGGGTTCTTAAATTCAGGGTGGCATGGTGCACTGGCCTTTATACCCCTGATATTGCTGCGAGATCCCTCTGTAGAAAATGATTCAGGGCTGATTGGATTGGGAATTTTGCTGGAGGGATGAGGAGGACCCCACAGCAGGGCTTGGGCCTGGGTTCTAGCCAGGAACCTGCAGGCATTTTCCATCTTTCCCTGCCAGAAGAGTGACTAGGCTGTGGCAGTGCAGGCTACGGCCCTGCCTGAGGCAAACACTTTGTCCTGGAGAGGAAGCAGCAGCATGTGGGGAGCCAGTCTCCCAGATCACACAGTGCTGTGCAGGGAGCAGACCCCTGTCTGGCCATCCTGGGGCTGGATCTGACTGGGTTACTCTCCCCAGGCCAGATCCTGATGCACCACCTGTGGGACAACATCCCAGCCTGGCCTCAGCCCTTCCCTATGACCATGACTATGTCTGATGATCTGTAGATACACCTCACACCGGGTCCCTTAAAGGACAGTTATGGGGTAGGTATGGGGATTAGCCCCAAATATATTTCTGTTATTTGTGAGATCTGACACAGGAATAGACTTTACTGAAGGAAAATGTGGCGGTGGTGTTTTCCACAAAACCTGATCCTCAAAAGCCTCATCTACTTCTCCTTTCCTTGTGGTTTTGTGGACAGTTTTGAGCCCCTGGTGTTCTTCCCTATCAGAGGTAAAATTGATTGTAAATTGCAGGCAGTCTGCATTTTTTTTTCTCTTCAGTCCAAGGGTCTGAGTCCTGTTGGTTTATTGACGATTGAACCGAACCTTCAGGAAACAGCCCATCAATCATGTTTACAATGATCAAACCAACTGCCTTGGGGCCTCAGTCCAATTGAGGGCTAAGTTATGTGGATGGCTGGCTTTGTTGTGTGTAAAACTATACACATCTGCTCTATGCTATAGCAGGAAATCTGCATTAGAAAGCATCTAAGATGTGATGAGATGGCTCTGTGAAACATAGTCTTGTTGCAAGGGCTCAGGTGGTGTACGAAGAGTACGTGCAGCCCACACATGATGTGCTCTTGGAAGCACAGTGAGGAATCTCACAGAGATGGCGCTCATCACCTCTTGTTGATCATGCCATGCCAAGTTTGGATTCATAAGTTGCCTTGTGAGTTGACAGTCCCTTGGAAACCTTCTCTCATTTGAACCCTGCTACATGGTTTCCAGTGAGGTAGAGCATCATCAGCTGAACTAGCATCTCTAATGTCAGATGGTGTAAGAGATAGGTGTATGGCTGGGTGTGCCATCTTTCAGTGTTTCTGCAGCATTTTTCTAGGGCATGCTATACATCAAGACAACATATCTCAAGAAAATGATACATTTCTAAGGAGGAGGAGGAGAAGGAGGAGGCCAAACACAGATTGCTAGGAGCCAGTGCATTTCAGGATAGGGGAAAAGAAAAGAAATACTCATATCAGCTGCAATAGGAAGTCTTTTGCACCACAAGTGCATTTTTGAAGCTAGGTTGTTTTCTTGCACTGTTTTTGCTTCTTTCATCTGGCCAGGAGATGCAGTGAAAGTGACCACATCCAGTGATGGAATTGTATGAGGCTGTGGCCATGCTCCTGAATGCTTGCACCTTTGCTGGCTGTGTAGGGACAAGACAAAAAAAACCAAACCAAACCAAAAAACCAAAACCAAGACCAACCAACCAATCAAAAAAACCCCCCAAAAACAACCAACAAACAAACAAACAAACAAACAAACCCCAAACGAAACCAAACAAACAAAAAAACCAAACCAAACAAAACAAACATGGTTCTGCTTCCCAAAGCTTAGGTGACAGTCAAGGAAACAGGGAGGACATCTTACTGCTACTGCTCCTCTTGCTGTAAGCTTACTAGAAGTCCTTATCCCATTAATCTCACAACATCTGTATGTGAGACAGCTGGACTAGACATACTGATGTTCCTGAGTGGATCTTATGAGAGACCTAGTTTCCAGAAACCCCTCCGTGTTTCTGCTCTACTGGGGCAATGCAGATAGATACAACAAGCACTATTCTGCAGTGATGAGGATGGTGGATCCTGAGAAAGGTGGCTCCTGCAGTAGAGCTCTGGGACAGCTGGTCCCAGCTGGGTGGTAAAAAGCACCCTGGGTGACAACATCTCTTCCCAGAACACTGTATTGGACCATAAAGCAATCATGCTCCTCTGTTCAGGAAAACAGAAAGAGAGGCTGTATAAACTAAAGAGTTGACAGGAGATGCCCAGAATAGCTGCCACAGCACAGGGAGCCAGGACCCATGGAACCTCGAGGCCACACAACAGTGTGTAAGCTGGAAAGGGGCTCAGAGAAGATCTTGGTGGTGATGTCTTCAGAGACAGGAGTCTAGGATAATGTGAATGAGGCAGCCTTGAGGTTATGGCCCAAAACAAGGAGCACCCAGGGAATTCCCTCCCATACCCAAAGACTCTGCCTGACCTAGCAGGAAAGAGGAATAAGCCTTCTCCATCCAGCTTCAGGAAGACACTCTTACACCCAGTACTGTGTTCACTGTCCACATTGAGGTGCTTCAGATCCTGGAAAGCACTGAAAAAGTGTAGCTCAGAGCAGGGTATCAGAAAAGGTTTGGAGAAGGGAAAAGAGCCACATTTGGCTGGTTTGGTAGTCTGTCAAATCTGGAAGGTCAACTGGTGGGTTGCAACATCAAGGTTGTTGCAGCAAGGCCAGTTCAAGGTAATAAACAGAGATATTTCAAGGCAAAACTGATGCATGATAAGACCACCCGGGGTGGGCTTGAGCACATGACCAGGGATGTTTTCCTCAACATCCACCACTGGACCTGGAGGGACAGAGGAGTGAGGCAGATCTGAGAAGGTTTTGAGGGTGTTTGTGGAAGCAGAGGCTTGAGGTAGCCAGCAAAAAACTGGACTGAGGCACCCAGAAGACCCCATGGATCCTGAATCTTCTTACCTGCAGGCAGATGGGCGAGGAGCAGCCCTGTGGCCAGTGGGAAGATCTCTTTCCAATGAGGAAGTTTTCTGAATGACATGTGATCTCCCTACATGTCTGTTTCATTTCTGTATCTGCATCTCTCCCGTGCTGGGTTACACAGATACCTTTCCTGAGCAGCTCAGGCTGAGTCCTGCCCAGGGACTTTGTGCCAGCATGACTCCACAAGGGCTGGCTCTGGCCTTTCTGCTGCTCCTTGCCCCTCTGATACTTGCATGGAGACAGAAAGACCCTGATCCTGAGAATCAGAGTGGAGCCAAGGAAGCAGGTAAGAGTGGGTTGCACTCATCTCTTATAGAAAAGAGGGCTGCTGCTCCTCTACCTGCACATTTGCTATGCAGTTTTACCCTGTTCAGCCCACAGCAGCTGTGTTGGGGAGGGCTGAAGATAGTGTCTGTGTCAGACCTGAGACACTTGGCCATCTGTTGGGTTGTGGTGGGCTGAAGCTCTGTTTAGGTGAAACTCTGGAGGGCAGCAAACCTTGGTGTGCTGGGAAAGCCTCCATGGGCACGAGAGCTGCAATGTCCCTGCAGGGAATGGGTACTGTCCCTGGGAGCAGGAGTTGGGTGGTTCTTGCTGCACAGTGGACAGATGAAGCAGGGACCATCAGAGCAGTGGTGACCTTCCTGGTGCAATCCAAATATCATCCCCATTGCAGGGAAGGTGGTGGTGTTGTTCAGCAAAGACATGGGGAGCTGTAAGATGAATCCTTGTGTTAGCAGGAACACCTGTACTTTCCCCTAGTCCCTGGGGTTGGGGAAGTTGTAGTTTGGTGGGGTTGTTCTTTTAACAGCTTTTTTGTTCTTTCCCCACGTCAGGAGGGCTGAGGGAATATCTCGTGTTTCTGCTGGGCTCTCACAGAGGAAAATCTGTGACTTGTGTGTTTTGCCATGGGATTGCCAGTATCTGTTGAGGTCCTCATGGAGCAACGCAGGAGCAGCTGCGCTTTGCAGCAAGTTCTAGGGGACATGAGGTGTGAGTCATTCTCTCTGCAGAGAAATTGGAGCAGAAGTGGTTTACCAGAGCCACTGGATGGGTTGTGAGTCATGTTACCCATTGCTGGTGGCTGGAGGGATGCTGCTCTTCCAGCAGTGGTCAACCCTCAACTATCCAGGGCAGGATGGAGCCTGTTCCTCTTGACTCAGCAGCAGGTTCTGCCCCTTTCTGCCATTCTCCACAGCCCATCCCCGACAAGCCCTGCCAATAATCACAGCTCTGCCCTGCTTGGCCTGAGAAGGACCTAGCTGGAGGAGGCTGTGATGGGCTTGGTAGAGGCACTCACTCTGAGCAGCTGGGGGAGATTTCTTGGATCTGTGCCTGCAGTAGAGATGTGGGGCACCAAACTGAGGTTCTGACTGTTATCCTCTCCTGTGCTGCTGGCATCTGCAGCACAGAAGGAGGCCGTTGGAGTCTGGATTATGGGTAGCCCAGCAGAGCTCCAGACAGAGCCATATCTTGCATCCACCTGCACTGAAAGGGAAGCCTTGATGCCCGGCCAAGTCCCTGCAAGGACTTCTCTGCAGTCAGTGCTCTTCAAGTGTCATCAAGCAATCATGTGAGCCTTAGACCTGTGCTTTTCTCACTTTCTCTTTGTGTCCTGTTTTCACTGCTGTTCAGGGATAGTCACTAACATCTGAATTACCCACATGCATTTTCTAGACCAGACCTAGACAACAAAGGCTCATGTGTCTTGATGATAGCGCCTATGGCCCACTTTTGCTCATTTTTCCCTCCCCACTGAGGTCTGCACGAGGCAGCCTTGTGGTTCCATTGCTCTCACTTACTATGTCCCCTCTTGTGCCTTGGCCTTGCCAGCTGTTTCTGCACTGTCTCTTCATGTTGATTTCTACTCCCTTAGGAGTGGAACTTGCTTGTTACTGTGTCATCTTGCATTGCAGGTCATCATCAGCCTTCTGACTAAGTCAGGCTGTTCTCTTTCTGCATCCCCCATCCCCTTCTGTGTAAGGGTATTGCTGCCTAGCCTTTCAGACTGTAGAGCCAGCCTTCAGGACCTGTTTTGTGACAAGTATCAGCAGGAAAAATGTTCCTCCCCACAGGTGGGAATCTGTTTTTTGAAGCATGGTTCATGTTCCTGCAGAAGAGGGATTTCCTCCCCGCTGGCTAGTGTACCTGGTCAAATGCTTGGTGTTGGGCAGGTAGCCCGGACTCTGCTGGGGTGGGAAGGATCCTGGATGTCACCCTAGGCAGGAGTGTGAGGGTGTGTGGACTGCTTTGGAGGGGCTAAATAACAAGAGGCAGGAAGATGCATGCCAGGGATGCCAAACTAGGCTCAGACTGAGTCAAGGGTTTCAGGGCTGTCAAGGTTTTTGGCTGTGACAGTGAAGTGTGGGATCTGAGGGCTTTAGGAGGGATCCTGCTGCAGGGGAAGAAGCTTCCTATCCAGACAACACATTTGGTCTCAAAGGATGGGTCTGGTGGCCACTGTCCTTTGTGGTGGAGGGACAGGGTGCAGGTTTGATATGATGGCATGAAAACCTGTTGCCAGATAAAGGAAGCATAGTGATGGCCCTGTTCCACTGTAAGGAAGTACGTCCCACAAGTGCTGGCTGGTAGGAAGCAGGCAGATGTAGAGATGCATGCAGCTGAAGAGAGGTGTTTCATCCTAATTTAGGAGAGGTCACTTCCTACCCTGATGCCTCCTTATGGGGTGAGTTTGCACTGGGTGAGCAAGTCTGGGTGACGTGTGCCAGGGTAGGACA
>JAAGNO010013913.1:0-16160 GCA_033439905.1 Ceryle rudis | reverse complement strand
TGAGGTTTTCAAATTTACTCTGGGGCTCACAGGGGTGGTAGGAGGTTGAAAACGCTTGCGTGCAAACCTGCGTCTGCACTGGCACTTCTCCGGGCCGTCTGGCAGCTGGGACGGGGGCAGCAGGCGAGGGGGAGCGCGCCGGCCCCCGCGCCTCCCTCCGCCACTGGCAGAGGCGGGCTGCCCCGGAGTGCTGCCCGCTCCGGGGGCTGCAGCCCCGCCGTCCGGGCCGCGGGGGCGGGAGCCGCCGCCGCCGTGTGTCAGGCGCGGTCTCCGCAGGCTTCCCTCCGCGGCCTGAGCAGCCTGACTCAGCACGGCGGGCCGCGGCGGGGCAAGGGGCGATCCCCGGGAAAGCGCGCCCGAGGAAGGGAGGGCGGCTG
Organism: Ceryle rudis; assembly: GCA_033439905.1. NCBI lineage: Eukaryota > Metazoa > Chordata > Aves > Coraciiformes > Cerylidae > Ceryle > Ceryle rudis. Next base: position 15,783 of record JAAGNO010013913.1, on the reverse strand, counting down.
CGATTTCAGCGCTGGGAAGGGAAAAGGAAGAGGAGAGGGGAGGAGAAAAAAGAGAGGGAGATCATAATTTTGAACGGTCCACTCGCAGCTCCGAGCCCAGCGCGGCGAGGCGGGGGCCCTGCCGCGCCGGGGACGATCCCCGCCTGTGTGTCAGCGTGCGTTACACCCCCGCTGCCGCTTAACCCTTGGGGGGAGAGCCGTGCAACTGCCGAGCGGGGAGCGGGTGCGCCCTGCGCCGGCTCCGGGGCTGCTCTCTGGGCCCCACCGCGCCGGGCTTAGGCCCCGAGCCCCGGCCGCGTCGGGAGGGGTGCAGCGGTGCTCAGCCGGGCGCTGGCTGCAGGTGGATGGGTCTTGTTGAGCGCCGGCCTTACAGTAGGGAGCTGCACTTTGACCTTATTGTGCAACCGTCATAAAGGAAGTAAATATAGTTAAAGTAAAAATACAACCTGCCTTTTAATAAATGCTTCCTTCTGCCAGGCACCATTTCCCTAGAAAACTGAGCTATTGAAACAATTCTAACTGAAAGATAAATCGTAGCATGGTAAGTTTTAAGGGGTATCAAGCATAAAATAACACCTTTTATTTCAGTATTGCAAGCTTTGCTCTTGCTTGTTGAGAATGGGCAGAATTAGAGCCTGGAGCTGTGTTGCAGTGCGATCGAGTCGGCACCTGGCTGACAATGCCCAGGGTGGACTGGCCAGATTGCTGACCGAAGGCTGCCACAGTGGGGACTCGGAACAAAGTGAGCTATGAGTTACCTGTGAGAAAGGATGGCTTTAAATAGGTCAGACACATAGTATTCTCTGCCCAAACATGGGTGTCGACGCCTCCTGCGTTATGTGTTCGTGGTGATTGTTTCACTTGTACTGTAACATTAATTAAATTGCTCAGTACTGGGCCCCAAGAGCAGTGGGGACAGTGCTGAAGTGCTGCTTCATTCTTTACCCTGCCCCAAGATATGCCAATGCGTTTCCACAGGGGAGAGTTTTCTGCCGAAAGCTTGCAGGGGAAACAAAAACTGATAGGATTTTGTTCTTAAGATGTAGGCCTCAAATAATAAGGTGAGTTGAGTGTCTTCAAAGCAAAACTCTTAGAAATTCACAGTTTATGGTGAGAGATGTTACTGTTCTAGTGACTTGTGTCCTCCTCTCACCTGCTGTAGACATTGGCTGCCGAGTAAAAATTACAATGCTGAGCCTCTCCTAGGGCTCCGATCACCGAGTGGCATCACTAGAAGGGATGCCTCAGTCCTCTGCAAAGTTTTATATTAATCTTTTCTTCTCAAATGTTTTGTACTCTGCAGCTTTTCTGTCATTTGTAACTCAAGGGAGAAAAAGAAAATGCCCTTTCCTTCTCTATGACTTTTAACTTCCATTTTATCATTTTTTCTTAACTTAAAGCACTGCAAAGTAGCTGCAGTTTTACAGATGTCATTGTAAGTCAAGTCTCCTCTGTCCTGTGAGGCAGGAATGCTGCTTCCAGCAGGGTAGTCCTGACCAGTTTGCTGCTGCCACAGTTGAGCACGTTGCTAGTTTTAGCTATGGTGAAATTCTATAAGCAGCATACCAAAGAATGATCTAGAATAGAAGTCTGGTCACATTCCCGAAACAGTGGAAGAGTTAATCTACATCAGCTGCTCAAATGATTTATTAAGGGTAAAAAGCTAGACTTAAGCTAAAACAGCCTGAAGGTGCAGAGTGGCCGCAAGTCTGTCTTCACAGCCTCTCACCAGTATGCCCTGGACCGCGGTGCCCCAGGAGTGATGGAGGAAGGGTGACGTGAGAGGTGGATGAAATGATGCTGACTACTGTGGCCACTTGATCAAGGGTCAGAGCAGCCTACATCCTACTGCTCGTGCTCTAGGGCAGCCTGAATGTAGTTTACAGTTGCATGCCAAACTGGAAACAACCCCCTAGAAATCATCGTGCCCTTACTCTAAGGCTCTCTTCAGTGTGCCATGTAGCAGAGCTCATGTACTAGGTAAACAACTTTACAAAATTACAAGAGCAACTGAGATTCATTACAACTTGTGCATTATAATTGTGTAGGATTCATTACTGAATAATTTATCTTTTCATACTCTCTGCCTCTTGTTTGACATTTGAAGTGATTTTCCAGACTGGATTCTTTAGGACTGGGATTCCAGCTCCTCTGTACTGCTCACCTCTTTTAAATGGTATAAAAGAGCAACTTGCTTAAGAATTCTAGTAATGGATTACTGGTAATTACTGGTGTTGGTGTAAAAATAGTCAATATACACCCGTCAGCAATTACATCAGAAGTTCTTGACCCTGAGAGGCACTTATGGATTCTGTCCCGTGTCTAAGAGTAGAAGCAAGCAGGAGCTGTAAAGGAAAAATGGAGGACTGTCAGTTCCTTTAACCCGCTCCTTTTAGTATATTATTATTTAAAACACTTTTTCCCCCCAAAACTAGCCTACACAGATCACGGCACAGAGGCTGGACCCCAAAATACACGTGGTAATGCAATTCTCTTTCTGTTTTCTAAAAACGTAGTTCGCCTAGAATTCATTAGAGGAACTTGTGACAGAGGCGACAGCAGGGTGGATTATGGTGATAAGGGACGTGTCAGAGAAGCCTACGGATGATCTGTGGGAACAGGAGTTGCTGTACACAGCTCCTGGGAGTCTTGACTGACCAGTCAGAATACTGAAGTCCCATTGATAAATGGATGAAAAACTGATAGCTTTGACTGGTCATTTTTGCTCTCCTTTCCTGCCCCTTTCTCTGCTTCTTGCCCAGCCGCTGATCATTCAAAATGCAAAATGTTAGGTTTTAATCAGTTATACCTGGATTCCACAAGTTCAGTCAAACAAGACTAGCGAATCCATGCAAATTTGGGGTTTACTCGGAAAGCTCCCCTGTCCTTGTAGCCAGTATCCCACCCTACCTTTCTGCCTTGGCCCCATTTTTTTTTTTTCCCCTCCCCAGGAGCGTAAGAGCTCAATGGACAATTTGAGACTCAAGAGGAGCCAAAGGAATGGTTGAAGATGATGCAGCCCTGTGCAGAAGCTCCCAGTTGGTAAACTTGAAAGTCTGTGTGCTGATTGCTCTGCAAATGGGTGTCAGTCTGCCCTAACAAGTGCTCAGCAAAAGCAGCAAGACTTCATATGCATGTGGAGTACAAATGTTTGACAATCTGTATGAAAAATATTCCTGGTTTAAGTATTTTACTTTGAATTTAGGGGCAAATGCAGCCTCATTACAGGTATGTACACAGATAAATTAAACAACTCTTTGCAGTCTAGGCACTTTACTGTCTTCTCCTTGGAATTTCAAAATGCTGTTAAAGTCTTGGTCTTAAAATCATCCCATGTACTTCATCTGTCCTTAGGCAAATCCCTGAAGAAGTCTAATGCTCCTAAGAGTCAGGGATTAATATTCAAAATTAAGTATGGTATGTTCCAAGAAAATGTCTTAATCCTTGCACTGTAAAATAGAAAGAGATGAACGGTAGATTTGGGAAGCAACTGTACGGTCCCTTTTTGTTTTCTGCAAATCGCACCTGCCCCCACTCCTGCTTCTGCTTCAGGACAGGGTCCATCCACCCTGATGTGTACTAGCCTCGTCCTGCTCACTACAGAAGCACCAGCCCTTTGCCCACAGTTCAGTGTTTGGACAGAACGCCTACACGGAGCTGCTATGGAAGAGGGACGGCAAAACCACCCACTTATTTGAGTGTTTACATCTGTGTAACAGTTACTGGAACTCCCAAAGTGAAGCAAAAAAAAAAAACCTCCATAAAATACATTTAATTATAGTGAGATAAGATTGAATAAATATATTACATGACAGTTTAAGGAACATCCTCTTTTTAAAAACAAGGTATTTAACATCTAGTAATTAATTGGGAAATAGAAAAGATTTGTTAGAGAGAGACAACTTACAAGCTAATTTTCCTGAAGAACAGTTAACTGAGCACTCAAGTGCCATGACAATCTTCTCTAGTTTTCATGAGGCCGTTAGAGAACCGTGTCACTAACACATACTACATGCAGTTCACAGGGGAGTCACTTAGCTGTGGTTGTGCTGAGGGATACCCAAGTCCATGCATCTCAACATCCTGTGCCCAAAAGAAGACACCCAGAGAATATACTGTGGGATAAAGGGTTATTGTTTAAAGGCCTTCAAGGCTTTGCAGCATAAAAGAGTTGGGGAATACTGGTTTTCCTTCCCAGCTCTTCTTAGTCTCACTCACCATGTGTGTTACTGCCGGCCAGGATAGGAAATACCAATATCCAGACTCATCGGTAAGGGAAGAGGGAACTTTACTAAGTAAAAGGAGCGCTTGTATAAGGAGATGGAAGATTCCGACTACTCACCCTAGCAGCTAGCAGGTATTTTTTAAGTAAATCTTCTGAATGGAGATTACTAGAAAATGGCCAGAATTACATCCGTGGAAGAGACAAGAAGCAGGCATGTCAACAAAGGTTTGTGGTTTATCTGTTCTGAAAATTTTCCCGTGCAAGTCTACATGATTCACGAGGAAAACAAAAATATTAGTGGTCCTTCTGGTTACTACAACTAGCTTCAACAATTTCACATATTTTGAATTTATCAAATTATTAGAGCCAACTGAGCAAAATAAAAATGCTTTCATCTCTAAGCAAATTAACTTCGGGAAAATTGAATCACTATTTCCAAGTGATACTCTGGCAGAATATGCCAAGAAAATGTGCCTACTGATAGGTCTCATTACTGGAAATCCAATTTGCACATTTACAGTCAGCATTTGTTAGAATCTGTTTGAAATATTTCTTTTTAGTGAGAGGTGACTTTGGCAGTTTTTGCTTCAGTTGTTCTTGGATTCTTTGTGAGCAAAGTATTACCCTGCCAGGGATGTTTTACCAACAGTAGACCTTCCGACAGCCTAAAGGGTGCACTAATAGAACAGATACTCTGGCCCTGGACTCCTTGGCACCTTCTCGATTCAGAGCTCTTCTGGTTCTTCCCTGAGCTTTCCATCATCATTCAGTATCTGATGTTCTCTCCATGACTCCTCACTGTTCACTTTTTGAACCATGCAGATCACTGGTCCCCTTTCTTCTTTACTCTTCTTCTACATTCCAACTCTCCACCTCCCAGCAGTTTAAAAAACAATGGACAGATTGGTCCGTTGCCTCCAGACACGAGCTTGGTAGCCTGCTATGGTCAGAAGGTAGATTCTGTTCTGCTTAAGGCTCTGTGCAGCTTTGTACAGGACTTACAGTAATGGTCACTCAGGTCACTCTTGAGAGGTGGTGTTAGGATGACTTAACCTGAGATGTAAAGGCCACAGAAAATTTCCTTGTCTGCGTTCTCTCATCACTGGTGGTGCTACGTGCGCCGCTCTGCGCTGCTTCCTCATCTCGCTAACTCTCTTCTGAGTATCAGACGAAGTCAAGAGCCAGAGATGGGAACCTAGATGGTGTGATGCTATTACACCCTCCATGCTCTTAAAACTGGAACTACTTAAAGAACTGAAGACTGCTTGATTTTTTTCCCCAATCAATACCATAATACAGCATTCTTAGATCATTGCCTTTCTGCCCCAGCAAACAGTTTTTTACTTGCTGCTTGTTTAACACCTGCCCGGTTACGGGCTTCCCTCCACTCACTCACTTTAAAAAATACAAAAATAAAAATAAAGAACTGAAGATAAATCTTCATCTTGATTGTTCTTGGTCAGAGCTAAGAACAGGTACAGTTAATGCCACATCAGTTGTGAAACAGCAGTTGCTGTAGATGAAAACATTTGTCCTATGGAATTTGATAGGCATTTATTTTACCGCAATGCCTAGAGACCGTACGTTACAGGAACAGAAGCGGACACATTCCTTGTCCCTGTGCCCCTGTATAAATCATTCAATAGCCCCATGGTACCCCTCTCTGAAAAGAAAGGAGTTATTTAAATAAGAGGATTGTGTGTGCCTGAATATACACACAATAAGAAATGTCAAACGAAACTAACACATATGTACAATACATAGGTCAAAATCCAGATTCTTCTAGACTTGAACTGGAAGATTAATCACATGTGCAGCATTTCTGAAAGCTGTTTTCAGATGACAAAAATGGCTAAATCCTTTTCCCTGCACCATCTCTAGTTCATAGTCTGCCAAATGCTCTTACCAAGCCTTACGGGACGACAGGATTCCCCAGAGCAACCTGACTAATCTTAGTGAGATTATAAAGAAAACAGACACAAAAGACACTGAACTGGGAAGCCAGTCCAGACAGAAGAGGTATGGAAACATCATCATTTAAAGGAAAAAAAAAAAAAAATTAAAGACATCTAGTAAAGGAGGTTTGTTTTGGTTGTAATGAAATGAGATTGTATCTAAACCTTCTGTGGATTTGGAATGCAAGAAGTATGTAAGCAAGATTTTGCCAAGTTGGGTTTTTTAATGTCTTCTCTGTAATAACTGATTGAAATAAATCATGCTGGAGCTTCTTTATTGAGCTGCCTCAGACTTAATGAAAACACAGCACGGAAGACTATTACACAAGGGCTTTTTTTCTGAATTCTCCAGCAGTCTTAAATAGTTAGGGATATGATTGCAGACTATAGGTTACTTTCTTACACTACCTAAAATATATTCTCACTATCAGATACAGTTCAAGGACTTGCTCTTATTCCTTTAATAAGCTTTTGCTCATTTTTGAAACTCCAAACAAACCCAGTAATTCAATTAAATACGGGGTGTGCTCCCACAGAAGAAGCTAGTACACGTTTTGAAGCAAGTCAGACAAATATTTTCTCTCTCAAAATACAAGATGGGGAAAACCTGCAACCCAAAGGAAATGACACACCCAGATGACAAGACACGTTTTTTATGTTAAGTTGTTCCTTATTGTCAATTTTGTCTGTATGGGCTTACGTGCAGTACTCCTCCATTACCAGAGAAGTACAACAATATTGCTGTCACTATTACTTAAGTTTCTAGCTAGGACAGTAATCCCAGGTATATGTGTAAGCTAACCATTTATTATCGACCGGGCGAAATGGAAGGCAACAAATGTAACATCTTGTTTAGGAAAGATGATTAGTTAGGGAAGGAATAGGCAATTTTTATGTTCTTGTGTAAGAAAGTCAAATTGTTTTTATGAAACTATACATCTTGTTTCTCTTAATTATTTTCAGCAGAGCCAAAGAGCAAGATAGTTTTGCTGCTACCCTGATTATATAATTTACAGATAGTGGGCCAGTAAGTATACTCATTCAATCCTATTCCTTGACATGAAGTAGAATTGTACGACTTGGCAGCCTGAAGCCATCCTTGCTACACCCTCATCCCCAGCAAGAACCCATCAAACGTAACATCCTTGTGACTTTAAAAGCTACGTGAAGTTGCATACTGGTACATGTGTTAGCAGGGCCATGCAACACACTAGCTCCTGCTCCTGTACTACTAACAGTGTTTCCACTGAATCAAAGAGAAAAAAGTAACAGTCTGTGCAGGGCCAAGTTGCCCCCTTCCTAAAGCTTTCCTGTGATTAAGAGATTCACAGAAAACAGAACCCTTAAGCCTTCTCGTACAGTTTGTCTGACTTTACATGTTCTAAATTCAGACTTTCTAATTCAGAAAGATCATGTCTCCCACAGTAGCCACACTGGGAGTAGTGATGCCACCTGCATCACACAGGGACCGAATCACTAACTCTCACCCTGTAAAGACCAGAGTGCATTATTATCCTGATCTAATAATTATTTGAAAAGTTACTCAGTACTAGGTGACTTTGGGCTTCCAGTTCATTCTCTTGCAGATGCAATTACCAGATTTCTTTTAGTTTAGAATAAAAGAAGATCCAGGATTTTTTCTAACTGACAACCTCACCCTCAACTCTACTTGGGGTTCTTTCTACTTCATCAACAGTTAAGATTCTTCAGACCAGTTTATGCTCTGAGTTACACTTGAACAAACTTGCCTTCAGAATGTCTTTCTAACAACTGTATGCCCCAGACACCTTTAGCAGTTAGTCACAGGTGATGTCATGTCAGAGTAAATGCTGAGGATGCTGCTGAGTAAAACGCAGAGTCCAAGATGAAGCTGTGAAGTTCTCTGGAAAAAGAATTGAGCATGTTAATACAAATTAAGTGACAAAATTCGAATGCCAAATCTCAAATGTTATTTTTAGGGTTATGTTACATAACAAAAATGTGGTTTAAAAGTGCACTGACTACTAAAACGCTTGTCAAACATCGAGTAATAGAGAAATGAGGTATGAAGTATAAATAATGCCATGGCTTTGGAACAGTAAATGTCAGAATTTTCAGGTGGTTTTGGGAAGTGTGTACACAACTACTACAACAGTAAGAAGCATGAGTTAGACCTGACCATCCAGAGAGACACTGCTCTTATGTGAAGAATGATTTACAGTTTAGCTTCTAAAATGTGAAGGAGATTAAATGCCAGTTTATTGTCATTAAAAATAAATTACTTTCTGAAACTGCATTAAAAGCCTATTACCTTACAATTCTTGGTATCCATAACCTAAAAGTGAATTAAAACCTATAAATAAACTCCAAAGCCTGTTTAGTCTTATTTTTAAAACTAAAATAACAAACATAAATAAAAAAGAACACCCTAGCAGATAAAATAACGACTAATAATTCACATCCTCAGACATTTCTGAAACATGCCTTTCAAAATGAGTTCAAGAACAATTCAAGCCATGAAAACTGCAGCAGATGTTATGCAGGGAAAGACCAGCACACTGCCGAGTCTGGGTAAAATGATCCTTTACCTTGCTGAACAGAAAGCGGCAGAATCTACTATTTGTTTGTAGAACAGGTAAGGAGATTCATTTCTTTGGCTCAAGAAGCACGTCCAGTGTAGAGAATTAATGCAAATCAGGTATCTGAACTAAAACATCTAATAAAGCTTTTTCCTCTATGTTCTCAGTCCAGTGATGTATGTTGTTCTATGATTTGATTTGCACCAACAAGAACTGGGCAGCGGGGTCTTGGTTCAACCCCATTCAAGCCTCAGTGCCAATCAAACAGTGCTCAGGACTGACAGCCTCGATGTGTTCAATAATTTGTAGAGAGAGCAAAAAGTACAGAGAAGGAGGAGCTCTTAAAGAAACAATGCTATTGAGCCTTCTGGAATTTTAGCCAATCCCAATTAGTAAGGATAGATCTCTGTGCAGGGAACGATGAAATGTGCTAGTCTGCAACATCCAAAGGTCTGAAGTATGCAGTGAATACAACTTGTACCCTCCAAAACGTATGATTTTGTTCTGAAAAGACTGTCCACAGAGAGATGGCTGTGCTGATGGCTGTACTCCCATCTGCTCCTTAGTCTCTCCACTGAGACTACTGTTGACTGTACCAAGTAGGTCAGTTGTGATAGTCTAGTTGTAACTTGGACTCTTCTCAGCCTAGAAGTGGATTTGCATCACTTGTTACCACTGCAGCTCTTGAACCTCTTGGAAAGTTGGGCGTGAAGCTAAATACACAGATTCTTATTATTCCAGTTATTGCATAAACCTGAAACCCTATAAAATCTTTACTTGCAGACACCCTCTGAAGCATTTAGTCCTTCAAAGACCATCTTTTTGCCTCTATTTATTACTTCCTGTTTGCCTTTCAGCATGCTCTTCACTCCACCTTTGCTCACTCCATGCCTGAAAAAACTTTATGAAATCCCACCTTCCTCCCATCCCCTCACATCAGTACACAGTACACAGAGGCTTGCAGTTCACTTCGGCACAACGCTACCCAAGAAAAAGCAAACTATGCAGAAAAAAAAAAAAGTCAGAGATTTTTCCAATGGAACTTTGTATTTCAGGCTGTTCAGTGCTCCCCACTGTCCTAGATAGACAACTATCTCTCTTTATGCCCTAATTATTTCTAAACTTAGGTCTGAATCCTCTTACACATCTGAATGGGAGATAGATGTCTAAACACCTTTTTTAGAATCTAGGTCTGGCTTGGAAGACTTCATCCTTCAATTGTTGTGACCAAACTGCAAACTTCAGCTTCGTCAACCTTTTTTGTATCACAGACATTATCCATTTACCTGTCTTCATGAAAGGATCTCTGAAACTTATCTCCAGCTTCCACGTCAGTAAATAAATCACCACCTCATTAGCCAGGATAACTTCATCTTGCCACTTGTGATTCGCAAAGCTGCAGTATAGAACTTATTTGCATTTCTCTAACTGCTCAATCCCCCCATGCTTCAACAATGACATGAATCACAGCTGCAGACAGGATTTTGGGCTGTGTTCTTAGTCGTATGTCTCGTACTGAGAGTGGGTTTTTAGTCTCATTTTTACAGCTTCTAAAGTAGACACTGTAGTGTAGTGGTGCAAGTGTGAGAAAAGTCTGGAGTAGCAGTTTGAGTTCATTCTAATAAAACATGTTATGCATGTCCAAGGTATTTCAGTTTCATAAATAAAAGTAAACATATGTTCCCTTCTTGCTCAGTTACATCAAAAGTGTCTCAGCCATTCCTAACCTCTATAGGGTCAGGTAACCAAACACAACTTTTGTAAGTCAGCCCTGTAGATTCATGAGGTAGAAAGAGCAAAGACTGGGCAGGTCAGAATGGCACTGTGGCTTACCCATAAATTTAAGTGGATCTGTTGAACTTTTCTTAAAAAACCGAAGAGTTTCAAAGTCAGACTGGTAACCTGAATCCCCACATGGTAATTTGAATCTTCCACATGGAAGAGCTACACAAACAGAGAAATTCCCCATCTTTTTTTTTTTTTTTTTGGTAATTTTATGACTGGATCTTCACAAATACAAAAAGAAATTATTGGTTTGTGTTATAGCAAAGAAATGTCTTTCCCTGTAGAAAATGATTGATTCAGCAGGGAGGAGAGGAAACCAACTGCAGTATTGAATACATACATGGAACAAGAAATTAAAGACCTACTATTTTAATCTGAGTGCATTTATAATAAAGCTAGTTAAAAAGTCTAGATTGGGAGCCTGTTAAATGTAGTAGGTAGTTCAAAATGCTACTTTTTTTTTAATCTCTACAGGTAAAGCTTAATCTCAGATACTGACACCACACCTTATAAAGAGTGTGCGTCGGTACAAAATAATAAATTTGTTTTCAGCCAATCTCACGTGAACATTTCCTCCCCGTATACTTGTATTTCACACAGTTAGAGCGTTGAAAGAAACTGCAATGCCCAAATTGTGGTCTTGCTTTGACACTCGCCAACGTTGTGGGTCTGGATAAGAAGTTTAAGCTCTCTGCCATCGCATTCTTATTGGTAAAATGCATTTTGTCTTGATTGTGCAACACGCTTGGACTGCTGGGAAATGCAGTGGAATAATGCAGATTTATGCCAGTTCCACTAAGTACAGAGTCAAAGTACTAATTAAGAGAGCCAATCCCACACAAGCCTAAAACTATGACATTGTATTAAGTATTTCATTTAAAAACAGGAGTTAAACTGACTTTAATTTTGATACGTGGGGGTGGAAGGAAAGATGTCAAAATTGAAACGTGGAGGAACAGACTCAAAACTGAGAAAGAGAGAAAGGGGAGACAGGACAGAACACTATCACATGTATTACAAACTCTGTGTTTATTTCTGGAATAAAAAAGAAAGCAATGCCTATAGTTTTGATGGACTTTTTTTTTAGAGGAGATACCTCTTTTTCCTGAGATGCAAGACACTCTAATGTAATGAAGCACTATTTCCTACATACATTATTGTATTTCTTTTTTCTTAGACTGTGGGAAATAGAGAAGCTAATTGTACAAAGCACACTATCTAAATAAAAGTTACCAAGTTTTCTTTTTTTTTTTCCTACTTATTCAAGTTTCTATTTTTTTTCCTTTCTTATTACATATTCCTTCCCTTTCCCTTCCCTTTATTCTAGTTTCCTTCAGCAGAATTTACATGATTTTTTCTTTATTCTCCGCTTTATTTAGAATAAAAACACTTACTTAGATGGATTGTATTTTCTTTCATCTTTCTTGCATATTTTCAATTTCTCTGTCTTTTTCTAGTCCTTCCTTCATTCTCGAGCTCTTTTCTACCACCCATTCCCTGCAGCACCACTACAGAATCATGTTCTATACTTGGTGGCCTTACTCTCCTTCCCGGCAGCTACCACTTTTTTCTTTGAAACTACTGGTATGTTTCTAACTTTCCCTCCTCCAGGGCTCACACTTTTCTCCCTTCCTTTATATCATTTGTTTTGTTTGCCACACCCAAATTCAAATCCCTGTTGCACTTTCATCTCCTGAATTTTCTGTGCTGGTGGTTTTTCTCTCCTCTTTGCCACTAACTGCAAACACATCCCACTGTCCCCAGGTGCAAGAGGTGATGCTTCAGCCAGTGCTTGGCTCACTTCTTCAGGCAGTTGGAGCTTGTTACAGATGTCTTTCCAACTGCTGCCCTCCATCATTAACTCCGCCAGATGTCAGATCAGTTCACGCTGCCATGGACATGGCCATCAGCCATCACCTAAGTCCTCTCTCACCATCATACACCCCACAAATTTGCATCATTGCTCCAAGTCACAAGTTTCTCTTTAAACTGCTATAAAAAAATCATTAGACATACCGGTGGTGACCACCCCAAATGCCACTAGTTGCATTCCACCTACCACAGGAGTCTCCTTAGTTCTGGCCACATAGGTTTTCCCATAAATGAACTAGGATGTGGTTACATAGTGTGACTGTACCCTACCTCCAGTCTCCAAAGACCGTGGTTACTGGTAGCCCCAGGTGCTGTTTGTGAAAGCTGAGTCTGCTGCTATCACAAGGTGCAACTCTGCTGGTTTTTTTCCTAATAGCACAATGAACTGCAGTCGGGTTCTTTATATGAAGCCAAATATTCCTTCTTCATATGAGGAATGCCCAGGATCACACTCATCATGAATTTACACCGTAAAAGGTGCTCTTTCATTCCCCTTTTCAACAGTTAATGGATGAAGAACTGTATTTTTTAGCAGAATTAAAACCACTGACAGGGCACTTAAAATGTCAGGTGTCATATTTCTTCTTGCTGATCACTTGTTATCTCTGACTGCTGTCAAACAAAAGACACTAAGTAAATTCATTACAATAAGAGTATCTTGCAGAGGCAGGTCGATTTATGGCCGTGATGATTATAACTAAAATTCTATATGTTTGCATATCTCCCCTTACCCATGTATAGTTCATGCCACTTGGGTGTATTCTTCTTTTTCCTCATCGCTTTAATCAGTCTTCCTATGGGATCCACATTGCTGTACTGGCACATGCAATTGTCCCTTTTTCCTTCCTGGTATTTAAAGAAAAAGGGAAAGGATAAACCAATCATAATACCTCCTGATGAACACCTAACAAAGTTCTGGAAGTAGAGGTGCTTATCAATCGGTGACATTTTGGCGTGCATAAAGAAAAAAAAAAAGTTGAACTGAAAAACTCGTGAGGCCTGTTTGCTATTTCTAAAAAATATTTTAAAAGTGGAAATAAGATAAATATATAAATAAACCAATAACCTTAAGCTAAATATACTGCTGAGATAGAGAACATAAACCAAAATAAGGAGTACTGCTTTTCTACCTTTGGTTGCATTGCCTATACTGACATAACTTTTCCCGTTCAAAATACTGATTTGTGACTGCCCCAAACAGAGCATTTTATTATTATATTTCTCACCCTGGTTTTACTCCATTTGAATTTTTCCACATTTTTTAATTAAGACACTCCTCATGCGGGAGAGCCAGATGAGGTTTTCATCAGGGAAGTTTCTATCCAGTAATTTGCCTGTTCAAGGGCACTGTTTACTGCAGTAAAAAAGGAATCTTTTCTTGCTCTGTACATGTTATACTTAAAGCTGAGCTAAACATCTAGAGAGATTGACTGGAAGGGCTAACTTTCTTATAAAAAAATACTGTTTGCCCAATTGCTATATAATAAATATTTTATTCTTTTTTAGCAACTCTCTCCATGCTAGAACGATGAAAATTTAACAGGAGAAAGACTGCTCGTGTGCCCATGAGAGTGAGAAGGAAGGCATCTTCCCGGTTCAGACAGGGAGATCTGCTTCCCAGGTTGTATAAACAGCATGAAGAGTAGCACCATAAAACACAAAAGGTCACAGGGCAGACAGCTTGGGGCATTTGGAGGACAGCTCTCTGAGCCACGGTGCGCAAGGAAGCAGGTCGCAGTGACATGAGGATAAACCTGTGGACTGCATACTACCGTGTCGCTGTTGTATCACTGATGGAAGACATGTAACCAGGCATGAGCGCATGCAGCTCCAGCAAACCTCTTCACACTCAGACAATGGCTCCTGCTGTATTGTCTCCAGCTGCTGGTTTTGAATTTTATTCATTTGCGTCACACAAAATTAGTGAGATTTGCACACTCTGACCTGCTGCCCCAAATGTAACTGCCCTCCCTGATCCCCATCCACCCTCACGTTGGTGTGACTTCACCTCCTGTGACTATGTCTGCCAGATGCTACCGGTTGTCTCTCATTGACCCGCAGATGGCTGGAGAGCCGCAGAAATCCCAGGAGACGCTGCACTGAAAGATTCATTCTCCAGCTGCGGCCTAAGCATTGTGGTCCCCCTGTCACGACGCGACTTGCCGCCATCGTTGCGCCGGGTACATCCCGTCCGGCCCGCTGAACAAAGGCACGGTGTGCGCCTCACGGGAAAGGCCGCCGACATGCACCGAGGGCTCTTCCAGCACGACACCGAGCTCTTCAGCTGGAGGGCGGACGAGGGGCTGGGAGGAGGCAGCCATGGCTGTTCTCAGAGCGCTGTCTCTCAGGCAGCAGGCGTAGGCGGGGAGCCCCGGAGCAGCATCTCTGCTGCAGAACCCCGCGGGGCGGGGTGGTTGTTGGGGAAGCCCTGGAGCAGCCTCTGTGCCGTAGAACCGCAGGGGGGCCTGGTGGGGTGCGGCGAGGCGGCTCTCAGGGCGGGAAAGGCTCCCCTCAGGGCTCGGCTCGGCGGGGGTGTGTGGGGGAGAGGCGATCCTCCCCCCCTCCCGCGGTAAGTGACAAAATCTCTGTCACACGGGTGAGTGAGCAGTGACACACGGCTCCCCTGTGTCAGTAACTCGGCCCGGCCCGGCCCTGCCGTTACCGGCTGCCCCGCCCGGGACCCGCCCCCTGCTCTCTTCGCTCTCTCCCCTCAGCCGCTACAGCGCGGGAAGGGCGCGAGCGCTCGACTCGTCTCGTCTCGTCCCGCCCCGCCTCGCTCCGCCCCGCCCGCAGCGCACGTGGCACCCTCGCCTAGGCTGGTCACGTGACGCGGGCTCCGGGCTTCCCCCCTTACCCCCCTCCCTTCCCTCCGCGTCTGACCCCGTCTCCCGTCTGGTCAATAGCAGGAGGCGGCGGCGCATGCGCGGCTGGGCCGCAGTACGCCCCCGCCCTGCCTCCCCCGGCCCGTCTCCCTCCGCCGTATATAAGGCGGGCGCGGCGGGGCTCCCGGCTCCGCAGTGTGCGTGGGCGAGCGCGGCGGTTCCGCGCGGCGGCTCCGCGGCGACCCGCGCGGCCTCCTGCTCCTCATCCCTCCTCTCAGTTCGGCCCGGAGCAGCGGCGCTGCCGCCGCCATGAGTTCGGGGACCCCCTACATCGGTAGCAAGATCAGCCTGATCTCCAAGGCGCAGATCCGCTATGAGGGCATCCTCTACACCATCGACACCGAGAACTCCACCGTGGCGCTGGCCAAGGGTGAGGCGGCTCAGCGGGGCCCTCCCCGGGCGGTGAAGGGGGGGCGGGGGGAGGGAATACAGCGTCAGAGGGGCGGATCTTGAGGGTACAAGTGGCAGTTTTTTTTTTTTTTTTTTTTTCAGATAGCATAGTTAAA
>JAAGNO010013912.1:36556-57734 GCA_033439905.1 Ceryle rudis | reverse complement strand
ATAGAGCGTACCCTCGGCAAGTTTGCTGATGATATGAAACTGGGAGGAGTGGCTGATAGACTGGAAGGCTGTGCTGCCATCCAGCGAGATCTGGACAGATCTGGGAAAGGGAAACCGAATGAGGTTCAGCAAGGACAAGTGTAGAGTCCTACACCTGGGGAGGAACACCACCATGTACTGGTACAGGGTAGGGGTAGACCTACTGGAAAGCAGCTCCATGGAGAGGAACCTTGTCGTCCTGGTGGCCAGGACGGCTAGTGGTATCCTGGAATGCATAAAGACGAGTGTGTCCAGCAGGTTGAGGGAGGTTCTCCTCTCCTTCTACTCTGCCCTAATGAGACTGCATCTGGAGTATTGTGTCCAGTTCTGGTCTCCCCAGTTCAAGAGAGATGGGGAAAAGCTAGAACATTAAAGGGTGGAAACATCTCTCTTATGAGGAAAGGCTGAAAGCCCTGGGGCTATTTAGCCTGGGGAAGAGAAGACAGAGAGGGGATCTTATTAATGTTTACAAATATCTGAAGGGTGGGTGTCAAGTAGAAGGGTCCAGTCTCATTTTCAGTTGTGCCCTGTGATAGTATCGAGGGGTAATGGTTACAAAATGGAACACAGGAACTTCTACCTCAACATGAGGAGAAACTTCTTTACTGTCAGGGAGATGGAGCACTGGAACAGGCTGCCTGGGGAGGTTGTGGGCTCCCCTTCTCTAGAGACTTTCAAAACCCACCTGGTTGTGTTCCTGTGTGGCATGCCCTAGGTGATCCCAAGTACACATGCTTGGAACTTCTGAGGCCTCATTTGTACTAAGTGGTGCTGCAGTGGGCTATATGTGGGTGTTTTGTGGAGTAATTGACCTAAAGTGGTACAGCACAGGGCTTATTTTCCTAGAATACATGTATAGCCCTAAGCAGATCTTTCCTCAGAGCAGGGGTAAGTCACATCAGGAACTGAGGAAAATACACAGACTGACTCCACATATTTCCGAATATTAAAATACACCAACAGAAGCTTCTAGAACTGTATTGAGATATTCCAGGCACCATTGAGCCCAAGTAATTAAGTGAGGAGAAAAATGCAGCATGCTTGGTATGCAGTCTTTATAGCATGCCTATTTCCTATCGGTTTGTGTCAGCTACTGGATTGTAGAGTAGCACTTAACCACTAGCCTCCTTTTTAGCAGAAACACTGCAGGCTTGGGCCATGCAGCTGGTTTGGGGAAGTGCTCATGCATCAGGAGTGATGAACCATTAACACTTGTGCCCACTCTGTGTTATCTGACACGACAGATAACCATCCATGTCTTCACTGGAATCTGATGAAGAGGGTGTGAGAGGTTAGGGAGTGAAGGTTGTGAATAAAAGCAGTCCTTGAGGTGAACAGAGTCCTCCAAATCCAGTGCAGTCTCGTTTATTATCTGTTGTCTGTGACAAAGCTCATGAAGTTCCTCCTTTGAAGAAGGAGAAAACGGTTGTTGTGGATGCTCCTAAGTAGCATGTGGCTACTTCTGAGAGATTTGAAAAGCATTTCATCTGACCTCAAGGGACCATGTGCACCTGAGAAAGGAGACATAGGGCTTTATCAAGGAATTTGAAGGTGGGGGGAGGTAGTATCACATAGGCATATAATATAAACTGAACACAGTACAGCACAGAAGCACTAGGACACATGCTACTTCAGCTTAACCCACAGGAATCAGGGAAGATGGTTCCTTTCAGTTATGCTTGAGAAACAGAGTTAATGGTCGTGTTGTTGTGGCTTTCTTAGGTAACACAGCTGGCAAATTACTTCGAACCCTTGGTTTTAGCTGCAGTTGGTGTGGCTTCCAAAACACTAGATCATCAGCAACAGATGACCGTGTTGGACCAGAGCAAGACGCTAGCCGAATCTGCCTTACAGATGCTGTATGCTGCCAAAGAAGGGGGAGGAAATCCCAAGGTAAGGTTGCTGTGTGAACTAAGGGATTATGGGAGTGGTGGGGGCGTGCTTGGGTGGAGAGGGCAGGTGGGGCATCTCTCATCTGAGTGTGGAAACACATGTCAAAGATGGGATTGTGCTGGCTCACAGTGTCCTCACAGTGGATACACAGTCGAGGTCTGAGGGCAGCTGTCTATGTAGAAGTCCAGAAACCTGGACTTCTGGGTGTAAGACATGGCCTGTCTGCTACATGCCCAAGGCGCGGGGCCCGGTGGCACTGATGCTCACGTGGCCCACCCCACACCGTGGGGAAGAACGAGCAGCGTTTGCTTTCTGACTGCGAGCTCCCTGTGGAACCTCCACCATCCCACAGACCCCTTGACAGCGTAAGACACGTGCATGGCCCGGACCTCCTGCTTTCCCACAGCGCGCCACCCCTCACACCCGGTCCCACCCCGAGAGCGTGACAGACTGCACCCCGTGACATGCCCAGGCGGCGCGGCACCGTCTCGGCCGCGCGTACGCAGGTAGTGCAGCCCCATAGAGCCCCCGCGTTCTCTGGTAGCGCCCTGCGGCTCGGGCGGGAGACTTCCTGTGCGCGCATTGGCACTTGAGTGCCTGGCGTCGCCTTCTAGAGAGACCTTCTCCGCGCCAGAGTGCGTTACAGAGGCGCGTGGATTGCCACACTTGGTTCTCGGGAGCGCTTTTCGAGACTTTATAGGCACCCGTGGCACGCGACACTTTTCCCTCAGGCTCACGTCTCTTTCTTCTCAGCGTTTGCGTGCCCTCTTGTTGAAGACATTTCAAGCGCTTGATTCACACAGTCCGATCTCAGTGTTCTATTACACCTGTCCTCTGTCAGGCGGAACTTTGCTCTTCAGTTTATTTACTTTGTGTGGCCTACGTCGTCTTTTCTGTTAATGCAGGATCTGTTACTCGATTTCCTCGTGCTGCCTTGATGCTTATAGGCACCTGTTGATACCGGAAAGTAGGAAAGGAAAAAGGAAAATGCTAGTAAGCTTGCAATAAATACATCATCTTCTTTATTTGTAAGATTTCCAGTAGTAATAGTCTCAATGGGGTTTTTTTTGTTTGTTTGGTTGGTTTTTTCCTAAATTAGGAAATAAACAGCTAGAATAATGTCTTTTTTCCTCATTAGCCAAAATTCATTCTAAGTAGTATGAAGCAATAAAAATGCTACAGGATGATAGCTGAATGGGGTGTTCATATACATACTGCATAGCTGATAGATTTCCCTTTAATTACATACTCTCTGGTTTATCTAATTTTACTAAATCGGAAAACTTTCCTAAGGAAACCTCACCTATTAATCCAGCTATCATATGCATCCCATCCTAGGGAAAGAGAGGAGAACTGTTTCCATACTGTTAAAATCCACAAGTTTTTTCTCAGTGTTGTCCCCATTCCCTCAAGAAGAACACTTTGCCTTTAGCGCACTAACAGTATTGTAAGGGAGCTGAGCTATGTTGCTGCGGTGGGAGATGAAGAACCCAGGGGTCCACTGAATATTTAGAAAGAAGGAGAGGACTTTACACACAGCTCTGTGAATATCCTAAAGACAACCTGAGTTACCTGGCCTACCTTAGGAGATTTAGGAGCACCTGGAAGTTCACATCAACTTTGGAAAGCCTCCCTCACCCTTTCTTAACTCCATTATGTCTGATAATAGGTAAGTTACAGTAAATACAAACATGGGTCTACCTGAGACACACCAGAATATACCTGCTGTCAGCAGAAAATTCACCTGTATGACAAAACTTACAACGTCTTCACAATAAACTATTTGATTTAGGGTTGTACCTTGAGTGAGATCATAGAAATCTACAGCACATTCTTGTGAACCCACTGCCAAAAACCTGTTTATCTGGGCTCATTCTGGTCAATAAATCAGGGAATTGGGATAGAATTTACTGTTTCTGAGCAAGGTTTCCTTCTGCTTCTCATGTTAATGTGAGAGAACAAATTTCTTCTGCTGGAAAACAAGGAAAACCTGTCAATACCAAGACTGAATCCAAACCAAACTTTGATGCTTGAGAGATGAAGATTGAAGATATTCTGTGGAGTTACATGATGTTAATATTACACTTGTACAATGTGCAGAATGAGACTAATCCTTGCCGAGAAAGCAATAGGAATTGAAAATTACACAGAAAAGAAGAAAATTAGGATGCATTAATTGTTACATTAAAGTTATAAAATTTCAAGTATTTTGTAAAATTAATTCCCCTAGTCACTAGCTCCACAGTGTAGAATTACTAGCTATATTTAAATGGATATAATTGGGATGCAGCACATGACGCTTTCTTCTCAGACAGGCTTTAAGCACCCCTTTATAGAGATGCAGCTTACCACACTGCTTTCTAGGGCACGCTTCATGCACACATATAAAGGTATGTGGCATGTAACACTTTCTTCTTGGGCATGCTTTGTGCACCGTTTGATAGACACACATCCTGCCACGCTACTTTCTAGAGAGCATGAAGGGTGCCCCTATATAGAGGTGCCACACTTCTATCATGGGTGTGCAAAAGCACGCCCATATAAAGGGACACTTTTTTCTCTGGCGAATGTATTGCGCCCTTTTGTCTCACACAGGACTTTTTTGTCTCTGGTGGAGGTAGCGTGCCCATTTACAGCCTTGCGTGGCTTTTTTTTTTTCAGTGGCGTGCAAACTGCGTTGATACAGTGATTTGTGTCATGTGACCCCATTCTCCTGAGGCGTGCTGATCTAGAGGCCACGTTGCACTGCACTTTTTCTTCGGCATGCACAGCACACCCTTATATAGAGACTCGCTTTGTGCGCAGGTTGTAGTCATCCTTCCATGACAATTTTTTTCCCCCTCCATGCTTGTCATTTGTCTCTGTTGCAGAGGGAGGAGTCTCTTGACTCCTTATCTCTTGCACTCTTCTTACAGCTTTTTCTTGGTACACTCCCACAGCACATTTGTCTTTCTGAATTTTCCCTTCTTTTTCTGTTTTTTTACATATATAAAATTGAGTTTGCAGATTTATGTGTTTCTGGGGGTCTTTTTATGAGTTTTTCAAGAATATCCAGGTAGGATTTTTTGAAATGAGCTTTATGTTGTAGATAAAGTATATTTTGGTTTTGGTCTTTGTTAGTTTCTGCTTAGAAAGTTCTGAGATAATGTGAATTTTTATTTTTTTTTTACAGATTCTCTTAGAACTGTAATATGATTTTGGGTTGGGTTGTTTGTTTGTTTGGGTGGGGTTTTTTTGGTTGGTTGGTTTGGTCTGTTTGTTTGGTTTGTTTTTTTCCTTGGCAGGCATTTTCTCATGTTCACTTAGTCTACGTATATCTTCTTTGCACATTTTGCTTTGGTACAGGAGTAGGGTGTTTCACTGTCTGTTATTTCTGCCTTATCTTTGTAGCTTTGGTTAATTATTGGTCATCTTTTTTTTCTTTTCTGGAAAAGGCCCTGTTGGTTTTCTAAGCAATTCCTATTGGATTTTTTGTTTGCCTGTTTAAGAAACTTTTTTCTGTCAGTCTTGCTGTTAGATTTAGCTTCTCATCTTTGGACTGAAAGGTGACTTTTTAGAGCTATTCTTGTATTATCTTTTGTCACAGATGTATATGTTTGCAGATTTGATAGAGCAGCAATTTGGAATTTATTCATAGAATGAGATAAATCAAAGGCACTTAATGTTTAACTATTTTAAAGTTTAATAAGTGATTTAGTAAAGTATGTTGTAATGAAATAGTGGCTTAATTACAGATTTGAGAATGACAAGATTCATAGTAGCTCACTACAGGGTGTCCTAAATCAAAGTACAAATATGTGTATAAACACAAAACACACAAACAGAAATATTTGCTTTCGGTAAAATACATAGATACCACACTCATAAAGTAAAACACCTAGATGAGCAGAGAGGTGGGTGAAAGTAGTTATGCCCTGTAGTTACAATTTCCCTCCTCTCGAGTTTAGAGCAAATACTTGAAATGCATCATCACCCCTTCCTTGATGGATGGCAGCTGAGACTTGAGGGGGTTGATTTGCCCTGGCCTTCCACTGATTTTTCTGGCAGACTGTCCTGAGAGGTGTCCCTGTTCAGGGGAGATGCTGGTCACAACCTGCTCACATCCAGGAGAGTGCAAAGGGTCTTGCTTTGGATCACTGTTTATAGGGTCCAAGATAATTTCACAGAATTATTGAGGCTGGAAAAGACCTCTGAGATCATAGAGTCCAGCCTATGACCTAACACCACCACATCAGCTAAATCATGCCACTAAGTGCAGCATCCTATCTTTCCTAAAACACCTCCAGGGATGGTGACTCCACCACCTCCCAGGACAGTCCATTCCAGTGTTCTATCACCCTTTCTGTGAGGAAGTGCTTCCTAATATCCAACCTAAACCTCCTCTGGTGCAGCTTCAGGCCATGCCCTCTCATCCTGTCACTAGTTGCCTGGGAGAAGAGCCTGATCCCCACCTCTCTACAGCTTCCCTTCAGGTAGTTGTAGAGAGTGATGAGGTCCCCCCTGAGTCTTCTCCAGGCTGAACAACCCCAGCTCCCTCAGCCTCTCCTCGTAAGACTTTCCCTCCAGTCCCTTCACCTTGTCTCTCTCCTCTGGATCCACTCCAGCACCTCAATATACTTGAAGTGAGGGGCCCAGGACTGCACACAGTACTTGAGGTCAGGTACTTTTAAGTTTTGTCTCAATTCTGGTATTTGTCCACCAGTTGTGTGTGCCCAGAACTTGCTAGATTTTAGGGTTGTGGTATTCCCCTCCTGGGGACCATGACCCAAGTATCAGTGTACCGGGCTGCCAGAAGGTTGATTGATTGCTATTACAGTTTCCAGGTGATAAGTAGAGGACAAGGAGCCAGGTGCATTGAGGGGAAGCCTCAACGCTCTGGTCCACTGCTTAATCTATACTGGATTGTCAGGAGGTAACTGTTGTTATTGTCCCCAAAGAGTGAGGGGTGGGTGGGGGTGGGGGTGGTGACCTTTATAGAGCCCTGTGGCTCACAACACTTTCTTTTCTGCTTTCACATTCTGGTACAGCGCCTTTCACAATCTGTAGCTGACTTTCCAATGGATCGTTGCACGACCCAGTGGGGGAAAGCTGCACCTTGTGCCAAGTAGCCCATGAGTCGGGAAGAATCGTACCACCATGACTTCATTCATTATGCTTTTGACTCATGTTGATTTGTGCACAGAATGCTCTCAGATCATCTTGTTTTCTCATTTTCTTTCTTCCAGGCATCCCATACTCATGATGCAATCATGGAGGCCGCTCAACTGATGAAGGAGGCTGTGGATGATATCATGGTTACCTTAAATGAAGCAGCAAGTGAAGTAGGCATGGTTGGAGGTATGGTAGACTCCATAGCAGAGGCGATGAGCAAGGTGAGCATAGAAATGAAGTCTCCCTTTTCCTTTGGCACTTGGAAGCCGATCCGCATGGCCGGGGCTTGGAAAATCTGCTCTTGATTTGCTTTGGTGATGGCTGCTGATATGCTATGACAGGAAATCTACTGATTCTTTGAATTTTGCAGATCCTGAAATCAAACTGATGTGGCTGTTGGTGCTCGCATTAACAACCTACGTGGTACCTGTTGGTAGAATTACTACAAAATTATTTTATTGAGTAATATGCTGGTATTTAACTGCCATCTTAGGTCAGCTGGCCTTTTGATTTTACTTTCTTTTCCTACTTACCTTTCATGTTAGCCTCCTAAATGATCATTGGGCCAACCTTGAAGCAAACTGCTTTTAGAGAAGATGTCAAAAGCCAAGTGGTCTGCTACACTTCCTAAAATATTTTACTGAAAAACGTATAGTTGGAAAATGGAAATGAGTTTCATCCAAATACTTCATTTTTCCTGTCTAAAGTTACAGGTGTGCAGGATTGAAGACTTTATCACATAAAGGAATCTTACTGTATCTTCTTGTGGGAACATTATTTTATTTTTTTTTTTTGTAACCATTGCACATTCCTTTCTACAGCAGATGAGATGGTTTGACCTTGCATGAGAAGTTGACCTTGTGCTTGAAAACCCTGCACTGTAAATTCTGCGTGTCTTTGATGCCCATAACATCTAATTTTCTGAGCATCTCCGTACATCCTGGTTCACTGTCTTCACTTGCGGATTTTGAGAGAAGAGATTACAAACATGAATATATAATACAATTTCATTATTGCACATAAAGCAAGCTATGGGTTATGATCATCTTATTTCTGCTATGATTTTATCTCTTTCTTGCAGCTGGATGAAGGTATGCCTCTAGATCCTGAGGGCACATTTGTTGATTATCAGACAACTGTTGTGAAATATTCTAAAGCCATTGTTGCAACAGCACAGGAAATGGTAAGATAGTTGGTTAGAATTAACTACAAATTCTTCTGCCTACGTAAGGAATATGGAATAATTTCCACAGTGTTGTGAAACTTTAAAATGCTGATTTTCAATAATCTTATCTTTCTAGGTATAATAGAGCAAAAGAAGTGATGATTTTGTCTATTTAACTCTTTGATATTAGTGGTGTAATCATAGGGGTGACCCCCTAGAGGAGGAGTGCTGGATGAGGTTGTGCCCCTTCTGCACAAAACCTTTTTATTCAGCTCATTTTCTATGAGACATAAAAGGAAAACACTTTGCCTATAAGCTTCTTCATCAGCCCATTTCTTTTTCACTGAAATACCTCCTTACATTAATTGATGATTTCAGGTTAGCCTTTCATGCTTATTGTTTCATTTAGCCAGTGAAATAATATCAATATTTTCAGGCCCCTGTGGTATTTTGCAATGAATGCAGGTCAACATCTCCAATTGTTGTTTTCTTGCATTTCTGTGATTCACCTGGTATTAACAAAAGAAAAAAGAATACTGGTTGAATAAGGATTTTCTTACCTCGTCTTTCATAGTAATGCTTACTGTAAGATGTTTGCCTTTTGAAGAGTTACTTCCATTGGTGGTTTGTATTTGGGAGAGGCAAGGGGACTATGTATGTATGCTACAGAACAGATTTTTTACAAAATAGTTCATTGTTGCTGTCAAGACAGGTTGAAATATCTTTGTTAACAGAAAGGCTGTTTCTAAAGAGGATTCAGTTATTTATACTGATGTTCAATTGAGGGTTTCTGTGTGGTCCTACCTAATTCTTCTTGGTCCTCTACCTGTATCTTAGATGGGTTTTGCATCAGTCCTCAGATTTTCTTCATTTTCATGCTCCTGTATCACACCAGCTGAGACTGATATAGGTTAGCTCACCTTTGACAAAATAAGGTGGCTGCGACACACAGAACCCACTTCCCTGCCTGGGCAGAGTAACTGTGTACCTGGCTCGTTGCCCCGCTGTGTCAAAAGAGTAAATTACCAGCTCTAACTGCTGCTCTTTGATTACTCCATATGTTCTGCAAGTGCTTGGTTACTGTGACTCTAATAAAGCATGTTTGCTTGGGTTTCCTCATGGAATTCTTGCTGGAGGACAGGTCCTTTACATGGCAAGCGGTTTACCCCATTTCATCAGTGTGGTCAAACAAATGAGTGTGTTTCTAAAATGGAATGTATTAACAAATTATTCTCATGCCTGTCATTTTTCTTTTTCTCTTGCCTGTGTTGGTTTTTTGGGTTGGTTTGTTTGTTTGTTTTGGTTTTGGTTTTGTTCGTTTTGTTTTGTTGTTTGTTTGGTTTTTTGTTTTTTTTTTTTTTCCAGATGACTAAGTCGGTTACTAACCCGGAAGAGTTGGGAGGACTTGCATCACAAATGACCAATGACTATGGGCATTTGGCTCTCCAAGGCCGAATGGCTGCAGCTACAGCAGAACCAGAGGAGGTCTGCAGTTTTTAGACCTCTATATTCTCTGTTTACAGTGCTATCAGCATGGGTATTCCTTTACTGTAGAGATTACAGTAAATACAGAGCAAAGTGACAAGGGGTATTCACCTCACTCGGTTGTGGCAACAGGCTTGCAGCCATTGCCAAATGTGATACATCTCTCATATGGTTGGACATGGAATAGGTTTTGAATCATTGGGTAATGAGATTTCTTTGAAATGTCTTTGCGAGGATTCTAAAATGAATGCAGTCAGAGTGTTTCCACTGCCTTTGCTTCATTAGCCGCTTTTGTACCCAAGCGCTGTCTATACTAAGTGTGCTCTGATAGGCAAACAGATGCACTACGTCTGGCCCACTGACATTGGAAACATGGGACAGGACAGCACATTTGTTCCCAGAATAAATTCATTTGGCCTGTTATCGCTTGATTGAAACCATGATGTGAACTAAGGCAATGTTTTAGCTACACAGATCTGTCTCTTTTACATTCTATTTTCACCAAAACCAGAGTTTAAAACACTATATGCAGCCAGACAACTCTACTGAGTTTTTGTCAGACTGAAAGGAACCAACAAGCGTAATGAAATTGTCTCTCTTGACAATGTTGTGAAATCTTAGAGAATATTAACAGTTATTTACACATGTGTTTCGGAAGTACTGTTTCCTTCTTAAGGTTTGTGGAGGGATACCTAGTTCAGTCTTTGATATCAACCATTCCCTCCTACAACTGTACTCTCTATTCAGCGTGTCTTCATGGCTTGGGGCAGAGCTGCACGTAGTGCTGCAGAGTACATATTTATTAATAACACACCTCAGCTTTACCACTGTTCGCATGCATGGGTGGATAGTGATGGGAATTAGGGTTTACTATAAAAATGGTCTCAGCGAATGTTCAGAACTTCAAACCAGCATCACTTCTGTATCTCTTCAGCCCTCCTGTTGCTCTTGATACATGCTAATTGTCTATGGAATGAGTTTTCACCTAGAAGTGCTATGAATTGGCAGCTTTTTAACAACACTTAGGGATTATGCAGAAGACATAACATCCTACTTAAGTGTGGCTTTTTATGCTACAGGCCTAGTACCTAGTCAAAGAACAGAAACTTCAGTCCAGCTTCAGAAAGAAACAACTTGTGATAGTAGGGGACAATTCCATAGACGGGGACAGAACTTCCTGAATTACTTTTGACTTTCACTTACAGACAGCTTGCAAATACAAGGATAACTTTTCATTATTTACTTATACAACTTTCCTTCAGTGCCATGTTTTGATAAATTACACACATACACACATGTATATACATATATGACATTTTAGCTTGCCTGTAAGTGATTTCAGGTTTAGCTTCCTGTCCTGAAAGTGAGTTGCAGGCAATCAGTAGGAGCACAACTATCTTTTGTTGATGAGACATCTTTCATACTCCAGAGTTGGAATATGATGCAAGAGAGGCAGGTTCCCCCTGCAGTCTTACACACCTCATGCTTACAGGAATACAGACTATTCGTCCGGTTGCATTAGCCTGTTACTGTAGTTGCTGTGTATTTTCTGAGCACAATGACAAAAATGCTTTTGTCTCTCTCTTCTCGTGGTGTGCCTCTGGTTATGGAACACAGCCAGACTTTGCCGAGGTGTGGTAAGAAGGTATCTCACCATCACTGACTGTATTGGCTTATCTAGGTAGCAGACCTTCAAAGAGTTTGTTACTTTGTAATTATGTTCCACCACTGATAGACTACTTGAGTGTTTTGTGCTCAGTAGCTACACAGAAAGCAACAGCTTGCATTTGGCTTGATGTTTTTAAACTGAAGTACTGTTTCTGCACGTGACTTTCTGCCTGAGGTTGAAGTAATCCGTTTGTGATACTAATGGCTCTGATTCCTGCCTACTTACTCATCTCAATACACACCTATATGTCTAAGTACACACAGATACTAAAACTATTGTGTTTCTAAACAGGAACCATGCAGTTTATGATGCGGGATTATTAATACATCAGAAGCAGTTAGGGCAGGATTTTCCATATTTCGGTGCTCTGCATGTACATGGTCAGTTCTGAAGACCTGAGACTGTGAAAGACTCAAAACTGAATAATCAAGAGTCACATACTTTTTGACCCAGTTTCATCAGTGTACAGTAATGTGTACTTTCTATGTATCATACATACCTTGAATACAGCTCCCACTGGCAGCTCAGTTCCGGGAGATAAAGTAGTGTTATTTGAATGTGGCAAAGTTATGTGTGCTTGAATTACATACACCTACCTTGGGTACATGTCTTGGCTTTCTCTTTCGCAGGGTCCTGTTCATTAGTGCTCCTGTTTCATTAGTAAGCCTATTTTATAGGGTTGTGCTGTGTGAGTAGATAGTATTACATCTGTACTTTTTTTCCTAAACTCTACAGAAAGTATAGCAATGGGTGGAATATTGATAATAGAGTCACCAGAGTGATTGTGTTTCCATTTGTGTTGACACAATGTACTAGCATGACATGTATTTATTCACTTTACTCTTGTTTTCTTTTTTCTTGTACCTCCTTTACCATCTAGATAGGATTCCAG
The DNA here is from genome assembly GCA_033439905.1 of Ceryle rudis. Classification (NCBI taxonomy): domain Eukaryota; kingdom Metazoa; phylum Chordata; class Aves; order Coraciiformes; family Cerylidae; genus Ceryle; species Ceryle rudis. The sequence goes on along the minus strand of JAAGNO010013912.1, from coordinate 45,440 downwards.
ATCAGGACTCGGGTACAAGAACTTGGCCACAGCTGTATCTTTCTTGTGCAAAAAGCTGGAGCTCTTCAGATTTGCCCTACAGACAGTTATACCAAAAGGGAGTTGATAGAATGTGCCCATGCTGTCACAGAAAAGGTAAGACATCCCTCTATTCCCTCTATGTTGTCTGCCAATCTTCCTCAGGGAGTGAACTAGTCAAATTCCTTGGGTTTTGGTTTGTTTAATTTTTTATCTTCCCATCATAATACAATATTAGCTGAATTACACTACATTCTTACTTTTCTTTCGAGTGTTTGGTGCTGTTCATAGACTAGATTAGCCCATTATTAGGCCTTGCTCAGGTCTTATAATAAAACTTCAGCCTCACACCAGAGGTAGATGGTCGAGAACTATCCCCAAAGATGTGAGATGGCACTCATGAGACTCCCTTTCTAAGACCGGGCCAAGCTAACAAGCTTAGAACTGCAGCTTTCTGGGGTTTCTTGGTATTTAGAAACACCTACTTCAAACAGACAGTTTGGGTAGCTCAGCTTTGCTGAAACTTTTTGACAGCCTCTCTCTCCTTTTGCTGGGCACAAACATTGAAAACCAAATTTAGGCAGGGGTAGACAGTATCTTGTAAGAAGAATTAAAAAATAATAACGAATCACAGGGACAACCTTTCTGGGGACAGTTTTGAATGTGAACATAACCTCAGGAAGAACTGTACTATTAGAGGTCAGTGTATATATCCTCAGTTGTGGAACCTTTCTTGCAAAAGCAGTATTTAGGACCATCGCATGGCATGAGAACAGCATCCCAGCTGCAGACCTTTTTATGTACGTTATTTGGACAAAATGGAGTTCCCTGTCTCTTCCAGTGATAAAAATTGTTGCTAGATATAAATCCGTATATTGTCTTTCTGTAATTTTCTGTAAATATGACATTTAGTATCTGGATTCAGAGAGTCTATACTTTCTGTTTCTCTGAGTTAAACTTTTTATTGGTGTACTGTACTGGACTCCTGGTGTGCTTGAGGCCAGTGTTTATTTGCATGTGTTAGGGGAAAAAGCAGTAGCTCTTGGCTCTGACATCCTGTTAGAAGTTCACTACATTACCTCTGGTATTTCAAGGGTGCTTTAACTGATGTGCTTCATGAGCAGATCACTTCATTCTGTCTGAAACGTGGACTTCCTAGCTGAGGTCCCCTCTAATCTGAAACAATCTTTAGTCATCGCAATGACTGCTGCACAAAGAGAGCAAATAAGGGAAAAGAGGAAGAAGAGATTTGTTACAGTTTGCAAAATGACTCTGTGATTTAATTTCTGTTGTTGATTCCAGTCATGTTAAATAGTTCATTTAACTTGATGTCCCATTGTGAGGCTTTCTTTCAATGACATCTTGTTGCTTTATGTTGTTTCCAGGTCTCCTTAGTTTTATCTGCCCTTCAAGCAGGAAACAAAGGCACGCAAGCCTGTATTACTGCGGCTAGTGCCGTGTCTGGGATTATTGCAGATCTAGACACCACTATCATGTTTGCTACTGCTGGAACCCTTAATGCCGAGAACAACGAATCCTTTGCAGACCACAGGTCAGTGCAACTGAAGAGAGCATACACAGGGGAACAGTGGAACTTGCAGAAGTGACTGTCATGTCAAGATCAATTTTTTCCTTTCTAGATTCCCACGAATGACATTGAATGAGGCAGGGGAGTGAGAAGAGACATAGGAAAATTGGGATATTGATAGAGGACAACAAACTTTACTTTGGTTATTTCTGTGAGGAATTGTAAACAGCTGGGAAACATCTGTCAAGAGCACTTCCAACAAAAGACTGCACTGTAGCCTTTTTGTGTTTCTCTTCAAGCTGTTTCATTGTGCAGATTAGCACGAGCTGTTATTTCAGTAGCAAAAATTAGCTGTCTGTGACATTGCAGAGGAATCCTCTAAATACTTTTTTTCTAACAGCTGTTCTTGACTATCTGGCTGTTTGTCTTGCTAAGTCATGCTAATTGTTAATGCTGTTGTGGACAGCAGTGATGGAAATGTCACAGCTATGCCACACTTGTTCCCATTGGGCAGAGATAAACCCATTTTCCCTTCAAGCAGCATCTGCAGCAAAGCAATGCCACAGCATCTTTCATCACATTAAAAGATTTGCAGCATCTGACTGCTAGTTCCTTTGCACTACAACCCAGTGCTCCACAGCCAAGATGCTGATTTACTGCTTCACAACTTAGTTGGCATATACAACAATTGCATGGCCAGCATTTATTTCCTGCCTTGACGGGTGCTCAAGAAAGAGGAAAGATGCAATGGTGTGTAAGTTACTGCCATTCTGCAGACTGAAGGTCAGGAATATTAATACAGGTGTCGTTGATTTCCAGGCTGACATTTTACGTGAATATGGTTCTCCTTCTCAGTTAACTTGACTTATTTGTGAAGTGCATACTCAAAATAGCTTTTTCTTTCACCCAAATGTTGCTTTGGATTTGTTGTCCTGATATGTCAAAGTATGTATACGGTGTAGGGGACCCCAACTAGGCCATAGTCTCTATTCCTTTCACCATTCTGGCTTCTGTGTTCTTCACAAATAGTTACTTTAGTTTCCTTACAATATGCTGATTAAGGTGGAGGTTTGACTGCTGTTACTTTACTCACAGCATGGCCAGATTTTCTTTTGGTGTTCAGATGTGATGCTTTCTTCTGCTACTGACCTACCTCATTTCTTTTCAAGATGTGGTCATTTTAATAACCTGCCTTGCATCCAGCCCAAAATATAATGCTATAGTTTTAATAGTCATCTCTCTAGTTTTTACTTACAACCTGGCCTATAGTATATTATAATGAGTGGACACTGGCATGATCACTTACATCAGTTCTTTCATGTAGCTGTTGGTCACCATAACATCGGAAACCACTTTTTTTTTTTTTTCCCCTCTTTTCCACTTCCCCCCCTCCCCCTACAGGGAAAGTATCCTGAAAACAGCAAAAGCTTTAGTTGAAGATACAAAATTGTTGGTTTCTGGTGCAGCCTCAAGTCAAGACAAACTGGCCCAAGCAGCTCAGTCATCAGCTAACACCATCACTCAACTTGCTGAGGTAGTAAAATTGGGAGCAGCTAGCTTGGGATCCAATGATCCTGAAACACAGGTGAGATGTTTTAAGATTTCTCTGGTACACAGTTTTCAAGTGGTAAGACTTTGTGGGACTTCTGCTTTTATGCAACATGACAGGGTTCATCGCTTCTGTGACTTTCCTGGGTTTACTCTGATACCACTTTTGCATTGGAATACAATCAAGAGATTAAAGCATTCAGTGGAACTAAACAGGCCTTTGTATAATGCTTTTACTTCATGTGTCTGTTCTAGCTGGGATGCTTTTGGCAAAGTGTTTGTGTCATTTTCACTTGGTTGTGAGTAGACACCTGACTCATCATACATCATTTTGTTGCAAAGAGCTTGCGTGACTTTAAAGCTACTTATTCACCTTACAGTTGGGCTGTGTGCTGTGTGCTAACTTGTGTAGGCTAACAAACTCTTCCCATTCTCTATCTATATCTGGCTTGTTTTTCATTTAATTTAGTATCTTTAGCCTTTGATGTGGATTATCTCAAGTATTTATTCAGTTGTTTGTTTGGATCTTGGTGAAATGGAGGTTGGCAAGCATATAGCAGATGTGCATGTGGTGGTTCCAAATTAGTCTGAAAAAGCCTGCTCATTTGAATAATGCTCTGAAAGGGATGTGTGTTCTGTTTTAGCTTAACTTGTGTGATGGACTAAACACTTCTGAGATGCTCCTTTCTAGGAAAATACTGCTGGAAGCACTTTTCATTTTTTAATGGGCTGTTTCCCGTAAAGTAGCAACTTTTGCAAATTTTTTTCACACATTATTCTTCTCTATATGTAAAAGCCTTCTTCTCTATATGTAAAACGTAGTACTTAGAATAAAATCTATTGTGCACAATTAATTATTTATTTGAAACGATTTTATGTTGCCAGTCTGAATTTGTTAGTGCTTCATGTGTCCTAAATGGAGCATTTCTAATAGCTTTAGCATACAATTCTGTCACAAAATTTTTCCGTAGCAGGAACACTTTTCTGGTGCAGTAGAGTTTCAGATGTCTTATGCTACAAGCTAGTGTATGATGTAGGCAGTTGGACAACAGATGGTCACATCAGTCTGTCTCGTGTCTCAGGTTCTTTTCTTATTTCCATGGTCAAAGAGCTTCTTGGCTACCAAAAGCTAAGTAAACTTTTCAGGTAAAGCAAAGATTTCACTTCTATGTAAGTTACAGTGAACTACAAATACAAAGAAATGAAGCTGCTTTTTTATTACTTATAATGCTATAGAAATGCAGTTATTGAGGAGTGATTGTTCCACACCTTTTTTCTTTTTTTTTTCTTGAGCTTTCCCATTTTTCATGCATCTTTCAATATTTTTCTTAAAATGAACTCTTCTGAATTCCAGCAAAATACTTAAAATGTGATTTTTCTACTAGTGAAAAGGGCAAAGGAGAAGGTTTTGGAGGGCAGAATTATTCCAATACCCTACAATAACTAACAAGTCTGTTGTGTCTGTATTTCATCTATGACTTCTGTCCTTCAGCTTGGGGTTTAGGAGATAATATATCCAGATTTGACTTTTCCTGACTTTAAGGCAAATCAAGTTATTCAGCATTTAATTTTGTGTAGCCTTTTACAGAGGTCCAGCTTCCTTTTCCCTGAAAGAATGCCTTCCTCTAACACCTAGCAAGTACATTCGATCTTTCAGTAGGTGATTTCAGAATTAGTACATAACTGTATAATTAGACTGTAAGCTCATAATCATTGTGTTTTCTTACTCATTCCACTTTCACCCAAAGAGTGAAGACCATGGAGAAAAGTCAACTTCCTCTTAGGGAAGCTTAGAGGACAGAAATCCTACCTGCACTTAGCACTTCCATTTCTTCACAGGAAATAGTCACTTTTATAGATTCTGACCAGTTGTAAGAAATATGGTAGCTATCAACACAGCTTTTTCTTTTCCAGAATACTGCACGGTTTATTGGTGTAGAGGGAGTGTGGTACTATTTGTGTACCAGCAGTAGATGTTTTTTCTAGCCATGTTCTAAAAATCACACCCTCGTCCAGGCTACTGTTTCTTGCCTGAGGCTGACAGCTATTTCTCATTTCCATAGGTTGTCCTGATCAATGCTATCAAGGATGTTGCGAAGGCCCTTTCTGATCTCATTGGTGCTACCAAAGGAGCTGCCAGCAAACCAGCAGATGATCCATCCATGTACCAGCTGAAAGGTGCTGCCAAGGTAAAACTTTACTTGTACATTTTTTTGCAAAGCTTTGATTTAAGCATTTTCTGATTGCTTGAAATCTCACCTCTTTATTTGTTTCTTTATCATCCTGGAATGATACAAAAAAATTAGATGTTTCCATGAAGCTATCAGTTTTCGTAGACTGCCAGGTAACTTCTGTGGTTTTGATGAAAGAACTGTAATCTTTCTGAAGAGAAACTTTTCTTTGCAAGCTCTGTATCTGAGGGCAAGCTCTCCTTTAATAATGTTATAGACTGAAATGTACCCTGTATAAAATGGTACCTGAATAGTACCTTCTAAACAATGACAAATGCTCAGAATAAGCATGCAGCCTCCTTACTTAGACCTTCAGCTTGAGGGAGGGAGGGACAGAGGGATGGGGGGGAGGGGGAGAAATTCCAATAACTACAGTAGGATGTTGTGCATTTCTAACCCCTCTATCCTAGATCTTTCCAGGAAGTACATATTGATATTCAAAGCTCTAAAATCTCACAGATTACACCATACTTATGATATATTTGTGCTTTATTTTCCCTGCACCTGAGATTTATTATGGCATTAATGGGACAGAGTCTAGCTGGAGGCCTGTATCTAGTGGAGTCCCTCAAGGGTCAGTACTGGGACCAGTACTATTAAATATATTCATCAATGACCTGGATGAGGGAACAGAGGGCACTGTCAGCAAGTTTGCTGATGAGACAAAACTGGAAGGAGTGGCTGACACACCAGAAGGCTGTGCTGACATGCAGCGAGACCTAGACAGGCTGGAGAGTGGGGCAGGGAGAAATTTAATGAAATGTAACAAGGGCAAGTGTAGAGTCTTGCATCTGGGTAAGCACAACCCCAGGTACCAGTATAAATTGGGGACTGACCTGTCGGAGAGCAGCGTAGGAGAAAGGGACATGGGGGTCCTGGTGGACAGCAGGATGACCAGGAGTCAGCAATGTGCCCTTGAGGCCAAGAAGGCCAATGGCATCCTGGGATGTATTGGAAAGGGTGTGGTTAGTAGGTTGAGAGAGGTTTTCCTACACCTCTACTCTGCCCTGGTAAGACCACACCTGGAATATTGTGTCCAATTCTGGGCCCTTCAGTTCAAGAAGGACAGGGAACTGCTTGAGAGAGTCCAGCGCAGAGCCACAAAGATGATTAAGGGAGTGAACATCTCCCTTATGAGTAAAGGCTGAAGGAGGTGTGTCTCTTTAGCTTGGAGGAGAGGAGATTGAGGGGTGACCTCATTAATGTTTATAAACATGTAAAGGGTGAGTGTCAGGAGGATGGACCCAGACTCTTCTGTGTTATGTCCAATGATAGGATAAGGGGCAACAGTGCAAGCTGAAACACAGGAGGTTCCACATAAACATGGGAAAAAACTTTTTCATGGTGAGGGTAACAGAACACTGGAACAGGCTGCCCAGAGAGGTTGTGGAGTCTCCTCTGAAGGCATTCAAAACCCACGTGGACACATTCCTGTCTGACCTGATCTGGGTGATCATGCTCCAGTAGGGGGATTGGACTAGATGATCTTCTGAGGTCCCTTCCAATCCCTAACATTCTGTGATTCTGATTCTGTGATTTGCCTCACAAAGATCTTGTGGCTTTATGTCCACAAAATAGAAGATTTAGGCTGTGTTACTCTGCTTTCACATTGTGAGAGGGTTGTGGTAGCTTCTTGAATGTCTGGAAGCTCTTCTCACTTTCATGTCTCTTGCTTACCTGTAAGACCTCTCTCCCTTTCAGAGCACATGATAACAGATGCACATGTCTTTCAACTTTCAATGCAAGATGTGCAGGAAGAAAAGACACTTAACATAATCAATCTGTAGGAGACACCTACCCTGGAAATGTGAATTTTCCAATTTCTACAATTTCAACAATTTCTACCCGAATACTCACTCTTAAGAATGTACTGTTCCACAGTTAGTTGTGCTACATTTCTGCAACTTACAGGGAGCTTTCAGAAACTGGTCAAAGGGAGCGTGGGTACTTAGTCCCATAACATGTACAGTTCATGAAGCCTCTTAGGCCTTATTGGAAGTAATAATGCTACCTAGTTTAATTTGCCTTGCTTCATACCCTGCTGTCTCTGAAACTTGCGGGAAAGGAGTCACATATTTTTGTCTTCACCCCTCTCTTCTCCAGGTGATGGTAACAAATGTCACATCACTTTTGAAGACCGTTAAAGCAGTAGAAGATGAAGCTACTCGAGGGACAAGAGCTCTTGAGGCCACAATAGAGTACATCAAACAGGAACTCACGGTACAAAACACAATAGCCATATGTGGCAGTTTTTGAAAGTGTGCTCTTATGCTTAAACTAGCCTGTCCAGACACTCCTTCCTAAATTATGCTTTACTACCTTGCAGTGCATTGGATACAACTTGCTTGCCATCACTGAAAGTATAATTACAATGCCATTTCAGCCTATCTACTTTCAGATGTTATCGATCTTTACTTTGAGGCTTGAGATGGTACCATCCTGTACAAATCTGGAAGAACTGTTTCTTTGTTCTTTAGACGTTAAACTTTTACTACAGATACTATTTTCTGAGTCCAGTGCTGCTCACTTTTTCTGGATCCTCGCATTGGTAATGTCTCAGTGTCATAGCCATATTGCACCTGCAGTTTAATCTTGCTTCTATTTTTCCTTTATAATACTACCAGTGATATGTAGCCTGCTATCTGATATTCTGCCTGAGCAGGAATTAACAACAACATGGCATTCTCAGGTTAGATATTAGACCATGATAATTGTTTTTCTTCCTCTTTAAGATATAAAAGTATATCCTCCAGCTGCAGCTTTCAACTATTTCAGCTATGGGACTATTTAAGCCTAGAGAAGAGAAGACTGAGAGGAGACCTTATCAATGTCTGTAAATATCTAAAGGATGGGGACAAGGAGGATGGTGCTGGACTCTTTTCAACAGTGTCCAGTGATGAGACAAGGGTCAGTGGGCACAAGCTGGAACATAGGAGGCTTCACCTAAATATGAGGAAAAACTTCTTTACTATGAGGATGACAAAGTCCTGGAACACGCTGCACAGGCGGGTTGTGGAGTGTCCTGTTTTGGAGATATTTAAAACCTGCCTGGATGCATTCCTGTGTGATGTGCTCTAGGCAAACCTATTTTGGTGGGGAGAGTTGGACTAGATGATCTGTAGAGGTCCCCTCCAACTCCAGTGATTCTGTAATTTATTTTACTAGTATACTAGTCAGTGGCATAAATTAATATCTGTGTGTTTGTGAAGAAGCCTGATTTTTTTTTTTTTTTTCCTTCCTGTACTTAGAGTCTATTCTCATAAAGAACCTATAGACCCAGGCTTCAGCAGAAGATATTTTGTTGCATAGCCTGTGGATTAGCAATCCTGCATTGGCACAGTTTTGCATGGTCAAGCACTCTCCGTAAAATACTCATTTTTTCATTGTGTGAGTGATGCTGTTGTAATGAAGAAATAACTCTTTCTTTGCTTTGTTGAGTTGGTTGGTTGGTTGGTTGGTTGGGGGGTTTTTGTGGGTGTTTTTGTTTTTTTTTTTCTTTTGTTTGTTGGTTTGTTTGGGTTTGGGTTTTTTTTTTTTTTTTTTAATATTTTATTTATTT
>JAAGNO010013912.1:26281-36456 GCA_033439905.1 Ceryle rudis | reverse complement strand
TGTTTGTTGGTTTGTTTGGGTTTGGGTTTTTTTTTTTTTTTTTTAATACTTATATTTATTTGTTGGGAGTTCATACATTATCTACAGAGGTAAAATCTCCTGATTTAGTACCTGATCAGGAATGTTCTGTACAACATTCCTGCACATTACAGTTGTGTATTCGCACAAGGGCCTGGCTAAGTTACATTCATTCCCATAACTGATCTAAAACCTGGACAGATCTATCATCAAAGGATTGTGGATTATAACATCTGCTTTCTCAGTCTGGTTGGTATCTCTTTGAAATGTTCTTCCCCTTCCTTTTCCTTTTGTCAGCATTGCTAAAGAATGGGTCTGTGGTGGTGGTGTCATCTCTTTCATGGGGAGAAAAGTGGAGTAATAGGAGAGGGTTGAGAGGAAGTGAGGATGGCAGATGTGTGCTTGAGAACGTGCTTCAAGCTTAACTTGGAACTCCAGGTACTGAGTCTCAGCAATGTTGAGGGATGTCCTTTGCATATTTAACTAAGCTTTATTCTTTAAAATCACTTCTATTTCTGGAGAGAGGAAGTGAAAAACTGATGAACTGGAGCCTGGGATAGACCAGCATCTTTTCTGTCCAGGTATTTACATTTTATAACCACTATCCTGCTTATGTTGCACTGAGTGTGGTCAGAAACCTCTCATGATTAATTGTGCATTCTGAATTGCCCCTGCACAGTAAAAGAATGGCAAACAAATACAGACTAAACTTTAGGAAAAGGAAATATAAGATAAACATAGCATTACCAAGCTCTTACTACCTACGTCTTACCACAGTTCATGTATTCTGGTATTTACGAGAGTAGTGTTTACTGTCAGATAATTTGGACTATTTTCACACGGTTAACCCTGCAAATTTATGTCTTTAGAAATTACGTCTTCAGGTTTCTAAGAGAGACTCAGTATAGTATAAGAGACAATGCTGCACGTTCACTTTTTTAAGAGACATTTGAGTGTTTCAATGGTGTTCTCAGTCTGTCCTGCACTGTGCTGTCAACAAGGGCTTGGTAAGTCCCTGTCTTTGCAAAGGAAGGATCTCCTTGCGTGATCAGACCAGCTTAAGCAGCAGTCAGGATGAAAAAAGAATATGATTAAAGGCACAGTAATCATTTTGATCCTGTAACACTCTGAACAGCTGCCTGTAATAAACTGTCATCCAGGTAGTTAAATGGCAGATGAGATAGATGAATGGGTTAACCTTTTTTGGGTATGCTTCCCTCAGCTTATTGTTTCTCTCTGCTGTCTGTAGGTGAGAAGGCTTCTTAGGACCAGGCTCATCACAAGCAAGGATGATACTGAAGTACACTGAATATGTTTCTAATTTTCTGCTGTTCAAAGGCTGCTTCCATTTGCTGTCTCTCATGGTTGTTTTGCTTTGACTTGAACCATATATCAGGCTCTCCTTCTGATTTCACTTTTAGGTGTTTCAGTCCAGTGAGGTTCCAGAAAACACATCATCACCTGAAGAATCAATCCGGATGACGAAAGGAATCACCATGGCAACTGCCAAAGCTGTTGCAGCTGGGAACTCATGCAGACAGGAGGATGTGATTGCTACGGCAAATCTGAGCCGCAAAGCAGTAGCTGACATGCTAATAGCTTGTAAGGTAAAGATTCACTTCCTTGCCTAAGACTGATTTTATTTTTGTGTGTGTGTGTGTGATTCTAAATCCCTTGAATGTTATAGTTTCTATTCAGTTTCTTTCTATCAATGCTCCACTTTTCAGATAATTAAGTTAACAGCTATGATAATTTTAAAGGAACATCTCAGGATATTTTTTGTGCTATGGACAGGAAAAAAAAGCAGCAGCACTAATATTGACTGTTTCCTTTTTGTGGAAATAAAGTTTTATTGGATCTGAAATGTCCTAGTTTTCAGCCTCCTATTGAACAGGAAGATAAAAATTCTGTGGAAGTAAAAGAATATATGAATAATCCTATAGTCACAAATATGATTTCAGTATTTCTAGGAACAGTGAAAGAATCACTCAGGTCTACTTTTATTAGCACTTTTCCCCCTAACCAAGAATGTGGTTTGCCTTTGCGTTTAAAATACTGGTACCTTGTTTTCTACATTTGCTTGAGCTAGACAATTTCCAAAAATTGGCATATAAACGTCATATAAATGGCTATTAACCTGTTTGCCTTTGTTCTGATCATAAAAAAGATACAGGCATAGCTGAAAAAATAAAAAGGAATTACAAAGACCTCATTCCTTTTGGTCTTCAGTAGTAACACAAAAGTGCCTTTGCCTGTAGATTATGTTTGTTTACTTTTGCCTTTATGTGTATGGAAGATGACAGTAAAATAATGGTGCTGTCTGTGAGGTGTCTGATTTTCAGCATTTTGTCAAATCCTAACTGCCTACATCAGTCTTGGATTATTTTTTAGCCTAATGCTACCCAGGTGGAAGGGTTAATTTTGTTTTTAAAATGAACGTCGTACAAAAGTGCAAGTTCTAATAGAACTGGCTTCATAGAAAACAATTTATATGAAACTTTTTATTTTTACTTAATTTTCTGACATGGTTTTTAGTATCTGACAGTTCTTGACCACTTTGTATGCCTTAAATTTCGATGCTGTCCTGTACAGAACCTTAGAAGGTCAACAAAACAAAGCAGCCCTTATCTGCGTGGAAAAATTAAACAATTGTGCTACTTACATGACAATTACCATAAGTCTTAAATACAAGCCAGTTAACTGAAACTTCTAAGGGACACTAAGAACACTCCATAGTTGTGCAGCATTCTGGCAAATCAATTCATGCAAGAATTCAGATGCTGAGGCACACTAAACATCCTTTGTTGTTTGGAAGTGGCTAGTGCAGACACATTTTTGTTTCCATCTCTCCAAACAGGCAGCAAATTCTCAGGAACAGAATCCTCTGTTTCAAAAAATGTTATAAACACTCTCACATACACAATATATAGCCTGATATGTAATTGTGAGCATTTAATTAGGAACATTAACATTTGCTCCCAGTTAATTTAATGCTTTCAGAGTTCATGTATAGTAAGCGGCCAACAAGATGAAACTTCCTGCAAACTGAACAGTTGAGGCCTGGGATGCTGGAAAAGTGTTCATGATCTTCCAGGGAAATACTACCTTCACAAAACAAGCAACCTACAGAAGGGAAATGTCTGAGAGTCATTTTACTTACCTGTAATGATACACTGACAAGGAGTAAGATCTAGTTGTACCTTGTCTAGCTTTTCTAAAATCAAGAGTGCTTATTGGGCAAAGAGGAACAGAAGTCTCCAAGTATGCTAATTTTATGCACTATTTAAAATGAAATAGCTATATCATTTAACAAAGCTTTTAAATACACAGTTTGTACTAGACTTTATTTAGAAAATCCTGTTTCTACAGCTTGTGCTCCGATACTTAGAAATCTTATGCCATTACTTTCTACAAATTTTTTGCTGTACATGACATCTCTGTGATAAACCACATCCCTTGAATTTTAGGGCTAGGAACAGCAGTCTTAGCACTGATTTAATCATTGCCTTTCTTCTTTTGGGAGCCCAAAACTGGACACAGTATTATAGATGCAGTCTAATGAACGCTGAGAAAATGTGGCTAATCATTTCCCTCTACAAGCTGTGTAACAATCTAAGTTCACTTCAATTATTTTCTATGCTTTTTACAAACTTTTTGTACCTGTTTCCAACAGCAGTCATTAAAAATAGTGACATTATTCTTGGGTTACTTACTGCATAGACATTATTTTATACAAACAGCTAATAAAGACAGAAATTGTTATTATCTTAGGGCCTGCTCTAACCTTCAGTAAATGTAATGACAGTGTTTTTACTGACTTTAGTAATAGCTGTCTTGGTTCACTACATCAGCAAGTGAGCTCATCAGAGCCCACCCAGGTGGTTGGGGCTGGAGGACAGGCCCTGTGAGGAGACATGGAAGAACTGCCTCTCCAAACTGGAGAAGAGATGGCTTTGAGAGGATCTCACAGCAGCTCTCTAAAACCTACCCAGGAGGTTGCTAAGAGGAGGTAGTGTCAGGCTATTTACTTGAGATGCATGGCAGGGGAATGAAACACAGTGATCAGAAATTGAAGCACAGGAAATTACACTGTGGGCATGATTAAGCACTGGGACAGGCACCTGAAGAGGATATAAAATCTCTGTCTTTGGAGGTTTTCAAAGACCCATGTGATATGGTTAGAATGTCACGTTGAACCAGTTTCAGGCAGGAGGTTGGGCTATGTGAATTCTCCAGGTTCCTTCAAACAGCACTGATTGTTTGTGGGGTTTTTACCGTCTCTGTACATTTTAGCTCCACAGGTTATTAATCAGTGCTCACAGGCTAGAAGTTGTAGTTCTGGAGTGAAGCAGTACTTGCTGCTTTACTGTTTTGAAAGCCCATCAAGAGAAAATGAGGACTGATAGTGAAGAGAAAAGCCTTGGCATGAGGAAATAAATGTGTATTCTCATTCTTTGGACACATGTTTCAGTTTGAGATGCTTTGGCAGGCTTTCTGTGCAAGTCCAGAAAAGAAAAAATTTCTGTTGTGAGTCCTAACTGCTGTAGTCAGATTTCTGTTGGCAAGTTTCTGGGTTACAAAAATGTTTTCCTAAAATTAGTTTACCACCTCTTTAGTCTACTATGAAGTATATCGTTTGTTTTAAAACTCACTGAACCTTAACAATGCTCTCAAAATATTCAAATATCAGTCCTGGCTATGTATAAAAAGCATTAAAAGACGTTTATATTTCTCTCCTACAGATGTTTGCTTTAATTGTGTCTAACAATAATACTTAAGTGCAGAAGAGGCATATTAGGGTGCTTACAATGAAACACTGGGGGATCCTTCTGCCCTATTTGAAAATGAAAAATAAGCTGTTCTGGATTTTTGGGGACTTATGGAGCTTATTTGAAGTATGCTGGAAAATTCTGTCCTGTTTCCTCCCATGTCCTTTCCCTTCAGATTATTTATTGACAAGATGAAGAGATGGAGGAGGTGGCTAGTGAGAGCCGTATTCGTGCTCTGCTGATATTGAACTTCCCGGCAGAGGGAGCCCATAGACCAGCTCCAGGTCCAGCTGACAACAAGCGCTTGCTCGGGATGTTGAGGGTTGCAGGAAGGGCTCGAAATAAGTAAGCAGTGAGATTATCCCCGGACCCCATGAAAAATACGAGGCTACTAGGGTGGAAGGACTTGTTCTGGTAGATAATATTTAAGATTTTTAGGAAGTTTCACTTCAGCACTTCTGTTCAATAAAAAAGTTTTCTAGAAGTTTATTTTAGAAAATAGAAAGCTTGAAAAGGCTGCAGTTTTTACTTCTTATTAAAAAGAAAATGATTTAATTAGTCAGGCTTATGTCAGATGTCAGACATTATACTTGCAGGAATTCCCTAAGAAGTCAAAGAACTTGACTCTGCTGCTGTATCTCTTCTTTTTTTTTTTACTGGATGGGTTGGGTTTTGTCTCTCATGTAGAATGATGATATCGTGGCAATTCCATACCACTCTTCCTCTGCCATTTCCAAAGATGCTGCTCCTCAAGCACAGTTTACTTACACCTTTACAACAGAAATGGCTGGTCCTCAAGCTCAAATGTCATTTATATGTTGAGGAAATTCTCTTCCTTTCTCTTTCCCCTGTCTTCTCTGTGTTGAGTACTAACATTATTTTGTCTCCTCAGCAAGCATCATATCATCCAGATGTGAGCGAAGACGTTAGAGACAGAGCCCTGCGCTTTGGAACAGAATGTACCTTGGGATACTTAGAACTCCTGGAACATGTTCTCCTGGTAAGGAGTCACCTGCATGTGCATAGTGGATTCCTTCCAAGGAGACAACTCTCTGACCTCTTTCTGTAGTGGCTGCTAGTGGCATGTTTTTATCAGTGTCAGAAGATTATGAACAGTTTCGTTACTCAGGGAAAGCAAGCTAAAGTAAACTCAGTACTTCAGCTCAAACTCTGAGACAGAGGGAAGACTGGAAATACTTAAATGCAATCCTGAGATCCAGAATTCAGATTCTGGATCTGAACTGGATACAGTACAGGTCCTGGCTTAAAAATGATCCCTGATGAAGAAATTAAATAAAACACTTCAGCATCCTTTTAAGCCTACTATAAGCATTAGACATATTAGGCACACTCCTGTCCCCCAGACCAAAGAGGTTACATCATCTTTATGAAAGTGCTTTTACTTGCCTTTTACACTCTTGATTCCAGGAAAATAAGAGACATCTCCTCAATGCCATCCTAAAAACCCCAAGCCAGCACTGCTTCACAAATTGCTCTTCAACTCATGCCAGACATAATACCCGCAAAGCTCTGCATAACACTTCTCCACTGAAATCCAAATTCATGAATCCTGCTGTCAGTTGGCTTTTCTTGACCATATAATAATATATTGTTCTTCTGTTGCTATTACATCTGTAGGAAGCAGTAATGTAGTTTTAACTAGCATTTGTGATATACTGACATTTCTGGAGGTGACTTAAATCAGCAATCAGCTTCATGGACACCTAGAGATTTAAGTGGCTTTAAGCTGACATATTACAGTCTCTGAAACTGAAATTTGCAGATTAGCAGATCCAAGTCAGCATTACTGCTGAGAATGTAGGATGTCTAATCATTTACATCAAGTCATTGAAATAAACATAGCATAGAAATAAAGTTGCAGTTATGCTTGCCACTAGCAGGGAAAAAATTGAACTTCTTATTGTAATTCTTATTGCTCCATAGCAGTAATTTAGCATTAGATGTGCGATCCATTTTTAGTTTAGAAGCACCTTTGGGAATTTTTCAGATTTGATCTCCCAAACTCAGTCGTAGTACTTGTTTCAAACTATATGCCAGAACAGACCATAGAATGAAGTGAATTTTTGCTCATTTTATTTTTCCCTCTCTGATTAGGTAATCAGGCTTAAGCTAAGAAAAGCTTGTTCCTCCAATAAAGCAGAACAGACCTTTCTTACCTTAAGCTGCTTTAATTTCAGGACCCTAAAGCCATGAGAAATCCCACCCTTCCCCAGTGTTTGCTGCTTTCAAGAAACTGACTCTGACCCATATTAGAACCACAATTGAAAAACATAATGCCTTCATGGAAAAAAAAAAAGATGTATGGGATGGTAACTTCCTCTTGACTCTTTGCTGAAATCTGTCTAGAACTAGTCACATACACACATAATACGTTCATGCTGTGCTACATAAATATAGACAGGATCTTGAAATTAGATGGAAAAAAGGTGACTTCTGGAGAAGCACTTAACCAGGTAAATGACAGCACTTTTTTTCCTCTAGGGACTTTTGCCCTCTTTCCCCTGAGTTCTAAGTCTTGGGAGTTGTGGCAGAGACACAGTCCAAGTGATTTGTTTGCTTGTACTGTGGTTACCTCAGCTGTTCTGCAACGCAGAATCTTGCTGACTTAACATCCTAGCACAGATTTGTTTGGTTTAGATAAAAGAAAATGATAGTAAGATGATTTCAGTGTTGGACAATACCGTTGTTTCCTGATTCCTCTTACTCTGGTAGTTTAGATTCCCTGCAATCTCTATGATCTCATTTAATTTATAACTTCTAGAAATGCAGATCATCTCAGATTAGAAATCTTTAATTAGTCCACGTGGCATCTTGTGATACAATTGCTAGAAAGTTCACTTACGCCCTTGGTGGTCAGGCTAGGGATGATTGCATGTCTGTCTCAACACAGGGATGCCAAGGAGTACTATTCAGCAGCTGTATTTTTGGAGACATGATTCTATGATAATTTTTAGGTTCAAGATTTCTCAGATGCAATATCTAAGATTTGTTAAGCCAGTGTACTGACTTGTAGAAAGGTTACACTGGGCAAGTGGTACAAAACTGATTTGGTTGCCTAAGGGAATATTCTTCTAATGACCTGGGTACAGGCAGGGTGTGGGAACACACTGATGGAAGCTGTTGTACAGAAATTCATGTCAAACAACTGGTAAATTGTATCTTAACAAGGTTAAAAACTGACCTGCTCTCCTACATATTCATGTGCTCCATCTTGGTCAGTATTGATGCATGCAGAGTTGA
The DNA here is from genome assembly GCA_033439905.1 of Ceryle rudis. Taxonomy (NCBI): domain Eukaryota; kingdom Metazoa; phylum Chordata; class Aves; order Coraciiformes; family Cerylidae; genus Ceryle; species Ceryle rudis. Next base: position 28,408 of record JAAGNO010013912.1, on the reverse strand, counting down.
AGGGAAGTCTGAAGCTTTCACTGTTGTTCTCACGCTGTGCCTGTATATGACTCTGCAGGAAATGAGAATCTGCTCCAAACTGGCTTTTAAGCAATGCAGTTTGTAAACTGCATAGTTTAAAAATTTACATCCATTTGTTCAATTCCAGAATTGTCACCACTATTATAGTGTCACAGCTGCTGGAGCAGAAAATGTCATTCTTTGCTGTAGTCCTGACCACATTCATGTATTTTTCGATGTTGTCACTTGTATGGGAAGATAACCATTGAGAAGCTCAGTGCTCAATTTCTACCATACTAAGGGATTATGCAGTGTATAAACATTGTTTATAACTATGATGTGACATTTTATTAGTATTGTGGATTGTTTAGAATTCATGTATTTCTGCTTACTATAGAAACTAGTTGACTAAAGCTTATCCTTAGGATGAGCAAGAGACCAGTCCACCCATAAACAGACATGGCAATTCAGGAGAGATAGAATTCCTCATGTGGCAGACTTATCACCAGGCAAAGTTAATAAAACAGTTTAATTTATTCTGTCAAAGTAAGGGGCTAGGCATTTGACTGCAAAATAGGAAACATGCTTACAAAACAAGTATTTTCTATGTGCAGCTAGTTTTCAGAGCTGCTTTGTGGGGGAGTTTTGGAAAAGATTAAGAAAAGGCAGACCTGCATGTGACTTTTGAGATTCACCCTTTTGTTTTGCTCTTAGATCTCTCTATGTATGTGTCACTCTCCTCTCAGAAGTAGGTTTTGAGTCTACATGAATTTCCAGAATTTAACCTTTTTTCTCCTTAAAATATATGGTAATGAAATGAAGATGTTGTTCCTGTTCAGGGGAAGAATTCAACTTCACTGTCTGAATGTCTGACTGGTTTACATTTGAAGAAGTACACTTGAATACTTGATGGAAATTCAGTTCAGAGGTGTCCTTTCCCTTTAGTTTAAGGGTCTTTCCAAGGGCTGGCATTTCCATTGTGTTCACCATTGCTGATTTTTTTTCCAGAATGGGCAGCTAGTGCTAGCTTGCAGAACTCTGTAATTTTGCTACTTAGAGTGGCCAACTAGTTTGTTTATACTAAAAAATCAGCTCCTCTCTTTAGAAAGACTAAACCTGATGCGTAAGTATAATGACTATGATACCTGAGAATGGAGTGCTGAAGCTGTGTATTCCTCCCACATACTCATACATGCACCTTTAGGAGAATTCTGTCCTAGTTTTAGTACTGAGATCTTCCAGACAATATTGTCAGAAGAAGTGCAGGCAGTGCCACTTCCCTGGTATGCATCTGATGTTGTAGTGTAAGCCTAGTGATTCACTGACAATTGTATTTCTCTCACTAAAGTCATGTTTTCTCTTAGCCAATTGCAGTATAAAATAAATCTTTCGCTAGTGTGCCCAGTGTTCTCTGCAATCCTTACTGATATTCATTATTACATTTTATCTTTAGATCCTTCAGAAACCAACTCCAGAACTAAAGCATCAGTTGGCCTCGTTCTCTAAGCGGGTTGCTGGTGCTGTTACAGAGCTCATCCAAGCAGCAGAAGCAATGAAAGGTGAGTTGGGCAGCCTTGCTTACCAGTACAGCGTACCTTTTATTCTAGAGATGATGATTTGTAATTTTCACAGTTTAACACAAAACTAAAACCCATTTTAGAATGCTCTAGGTGTCTTTTTACCACCTTTTTCCATTTTTTTAATTTTTCTGCCAGTATTCACTGTTTCACAGTGTTGATGAACAGGTCTATTTGACTTCATCAGATTAGTCATAAGTCATGTAAATCATGTGGCTTTCAAATGTGGGACCATCAAGCAGACCACCCAAAAGCCACGGTAGCAGAGAAAACACACTTCTCTTGAACTGGTGGTTGAATTGTAATTGGATGGCTGGTTCCTTTCCTTATGCTTATGTTTGTTCAGTCAAAATAAGTCTCTTGTACTGCAATGATAGTTGCTTTCCATCTTCAAATAAAAGGGAATGCCATCATCTTACTGAATTAATATTCAGCCTCTAGCAATGATGTCAATTTTAGGTCTGTAGTGCTTTTGTTGTAATGCATCTTGAGAAGAATGGACATGTGGTCCATCCAGACTCAGTATTGCCTTGGCATGTCTAGGCTTGCC
>JAAGNO010013912.1:0-25860 GCA_033439905.1 Ceryle rudis | reverse complement strand
TGTAATGTAGCTCGTGTACTGATAGAGAAATGATATATAAGTGGGGTGTGTGCTTGAATAAACGGCTTCACCTTAGATCACATTGATCCGTGTTGAAGTCCACCCTGGATTCTCCCGCACATTACAGTCTTCTGTCTGGGTCCTTCCTTGACACAGTATGTTAATGAAACAGTGAGACTTCAGAAGATTGTGGTCCAGGTGATTTCCTGAACTCTTAGAACTGAACAACTTGTGGACAAATATAATTTTGCACTCAAATAAGCAATGCATTCCATTGCTTAGCAGAAAGTTTACTGCTCTCATAATAGATGAGTGATACTTTTCTCAGATATTGACTTCCTTACTGACTCTTAGAATGACAGTTCTAATATTCTATGTTTTAAATGAGACAAATACATATTAAGGATGGTGTTTTTAAATATTAGACCACTATTACCGAAGCACATCTACTACCAGATTTACTGGGAACTTTAAAGAAGTCTTCACAGCCATCAGAAAGGCATATAACCATTCAAATCTCGTAGCTAATAGAATGCTACCATAAAATATTTTTAATAAAGCACTGTACTAGCATTTTTTTTTTTAATTCTGCCCCCCACCCCAACAAAGACTTGTAGTAAATTCATATTTGTTTCATCATTCTTGCCTAAGCTAGGGCAGAGAACACTGATGACACTGATGACAAGTGCCGATATCCTTCTCCCCAGTCTCTCTTCTTCCCTAATAATGATTAATGTTTCAGTTGATATTTTAATATTAGGTTCACCCAAACTTTCTGATCCATTTTCAATAAGTTTAACAAGGTCTTAGGAGAGTCCCCCCTCTCTGTTTTTTGGTTTTTTTTTTTTAAATTCTAGCTTAGTCTTCTTTCCTGGTGTACACCATTTCCATCTTTTTCTGTTTCCATCTGTGATGCCACTTCCTTCACTTGCCCCTCCTTTTCTCTCTCCATCTGATTTTCCTTTTGCCTGTTTCATAGCTTCCTTCAATCCAGAACATGAACACTTTCAGAATCTTGTAATCGGGAAAGTAATGTTATGAAGTTGAAAATAATAATGCACTGAGAGCTTTCAAAAATCTGGTATGACCTCCAGCCACATATTGATTTTGCAGACCTTCAAAATTTCTTTGAGCCAAGAGAAATGCCAAAAACTCATCCCAAAGGAAAAAACAGTTGACCTTTGGATATGTTGCAGAAACTACTTTAGCCTTCTCTGTGTTGCTGTTAGAAACACATTGCCCAAAGCATGGTTTCTGCAGTAAATACTGGCTTCATCTCTAACCACTGCCAAAAAGGAGACTCTGAAAAGTGCATGTGGATGATTATCTGTTGTCTATAACATGTCCTCTTTACCATTCTGTCAGACATCTCAATGTACCTTACAACTTGATCAAGTTAGAAACCATTTTAGTAAGAGCTCAGAAAAACTGAAGTTAAGTGACAAATTTTGTTCCCAGTATGGGCAGTATCCCTTTTTTGAAGCTGTTTTGCTTACATAGTTTTTAATTAGTTTACTTTCATAACATAATAACCCTGCTAAATACTTTTTTTTTACTCTGACTTACATTTTGCTCTCAATGGCAGTGTTTTAATGCCATTATAGTACTAAAATCAGCTTTCTAGTATGTGCATTCCATATTTGACACTTGAAGCGTGTTGGTAAATTTCCCTGTTTGAATGGCAGCTCACAGTGTCACTGAAGTTATTGTCTTTGTCTCCATTAATTTCAGGGACAGAGTGGGTGGATCCAGAAGACCCAACAGTCATTGCGGAGACAGAGCTACTAGGGGCTGCAGCATCAATTGAGGCTGCAGCAAAGAAGTTAGAGCAGCTGAAACCAAGAGCCAAGCCAAAGGTGAGTGTCCACCCCCATAGTTTCATTGAAGTGAAAAAAGTGATGCATATAGCCCATATGTTGGTGTATACTTTGTTACTGTCCACAACAATGATATAAACCATTGTTTATACCAAAAATCAAACCTTGCATCTCTTAGTGCCACTAGAAACTGTACTGGATCAAACTTACCCCTGAAGAAAGCGGGTTAAAAGTTGTTCAGGGAGTGAGTCAAGCACCAGTCAGCCATGAGCAAGCAAAGGAAGAAGAGCCAGATGTTAGAAATGCTTGTAAGAGTGACACTGTCATTACTGTGGATTATTTACTTTTCTGTTTCTAAACACATTTTACTGATGTGAAAAGTCATTCTCACTTGCTGTACTTTGAAGACCCTTTGTTCTCATCTGAATGTGTGTAGTATAGCAGAAGAAAGCAGCAGCGATACAGAAGGGATTCAGCAGAATTCAAAAGACCTTCAGGATTTTCTAAGGTTAAAAACATAGCATGTTATGCCATGCCAAAAGAGTAGCTGTTTCAGTATCAAATCAGTTATGCGGTATGTCCATTTCTATCTAATTTTCCTGAAGGAAAATAAGTTACAGTCGATTATGAAAGCAAGTAGTGTTGCATGTTGCCAGGTCATTTCAAATGTGTCTCTGAATGTATTATATAGAACTAAGCCAAAGATTTTCATGCGTGGTACAGAGGAATATATGAAACTGCTGTTACTCTACGGTTTTATGCAGAGCTCACAAGACAGATCACAGAGAATTACTACCATTTTGCTTAGCGTGGAATAACAGGCAGGTTTTAGAAGAAATTACTATGTTGCCAAGAATTCCATATCTTTAAAATTAAAATCACGCTTTGCCTATGTAATTGACTTCAGGAAAGGACTATGTATTTCCCTGTTTATGCTGCTTTGTAGGTACAAAACTGTTTTCTAAGTAAAGCTAATGAGAAGTCAGGACCTCAAGAACATTGTGTTGGATGTTTAATTTTGGTGCAGGGTTGTATTTCGTTGGTCAGAAACATCAGATGAAATAGTTCTTGGTAGCTTTGCTTTTTCGAGGACTTCCCACCCCACACCCCTTGCTTAGTGATGGGAATAAATTAGCTCATGAAAAAGAAGTGCTCTTTGTCCTGCATTTTTAACAAGTACATCCATTTTGTTTATAAAGAAAAATGGTCCTTTTTAATGAGATTCGACAGAGCAGAGGACACAGGCTGAGTCTGAGGAGAGGAAGAGTCCTCCATCACCTTTTCTATACAATTACTGCACAATAGCGTGTATGGGTTGCCTAGTAACCATGGAGCAGTTTCCTTCCAATCTCTAAGCCACTGTAGGGTCATTGTAATTTCCCAGTGAATACAGACCTCACACCTGCTCCTTATTTAACATGTTAATTTGAGTATCCAGTCTGCCTGTCATTTCTTGATGTGTTTATTTGTCATTTTCTGAAACTAAATTTCATATCCAACTGCTAGCTTAGTTTGGAATTTAAACAGCCCTTATCTCCCTTATTGGATATTTAATCACTTTCGCAATATGGATTGTAATGTGCATCAAAGGTACTAGGAAGATCATGAGTGGCTCAAATACCGCATTTTCTGCTGAAGACTTGTAACTTGGGTCCTTCGAGAGTAGGAATTCCTGCTTTGAACAGTCTCTGTCTTTCTGATGCTCATCTTTGACAATATATGTAATGTTGTAGTGGGTATGCCTAAACTAGGGAAGGGGGTAGATACAATTAATTTTTCTTATGCTTAGTCTATAAAATGCAGAAATAGCAGCTATCTTCTACAGTGGCACAGACTGCTAGTCCAGCTAGATCAATATTGTGCTTTGGTTAACAGTAATGTTGAGTGAACTTACAGAGAAATGCTTAGTTGGTAATTTCAGACTAATCTGCCAGCAGGAAATCACTGTCATTATTATTAATTGATGGCTGATTCTCTATTTTTGGGTAAGCTTCTGTTACTGGGGCAGGGAGTAGGAGTCATTTGATACGGGCTTGAAATTTTTATCTCTTTATATTCTAGTTTGCCTATTACTTCTACAGGAAAAGATCCTTAGTTGAAAGTAGAGAGTATTTTTCTCATTTGTTCCACTATCTTTTTATACTGTAGGATTTTTTAATTTCTTTTCCATGTTTTCTCTTCACATTTTGCACTTATTCATTCCCCCCTGATGTCTTAGACTGAGACTGACAGCATAAGATGTCTTCATTTTCCACTACTGGAAATCATCTTATCCCAGAGGACAATCGCTAATAAAACACGGACCTGCTAACTGCTGCCCATGTTTCATTTTATGATGCATATTTTCTTTGTTTTAAATCCTGGTCATTTGGCTGCTGGTGAATGTGCTCCTAAAATACTTTGCTAGTCCACTGCCCCATTGATAACCTGTAATTATCTGTATTTATTCTGAGTTAATACCTTGCAAGCAGTTTAAGGACTGCCCAAAGCAGGTGTTGTTATTCTACCTTGTAACACAAAACCTGTTGAGTGTTTCCATTGCTGTGTTCAAGGTGGGGAATGATCTGTGAAACAAGAAGATCCTCGTTGTTTATTAAGCAAGTTTTGGCTATTCCTGAGTGTAGAATCTTTCTGTTTTCCATTTTTGGTCTTGCAATGCAGCCACATATTCCTCCTGTTACGCAAATATGCCACTGGCTGTAAAATAACAGTCCCTCAAAATTAATAATTTTTTGAAGAGGAAAAACATTTTGTCTAATAAAACCTAGATGCTTCACTAATACTGGAAAAAAGAACAGTTTTAAGGAAAAAGGTGTGGTAGTTTAGGTGCAACAGCAGAGCATTGCTGTACCTACTCTATTTTGTTGATATGCTCGGTATGCTCTTCATGATTTTATGCAGGCTTATGCCTTCAAACCTGGGTGTCTTCAGTAGTGAATAAGAGCTCCCTGCTGTTAGCTTTCAGCAGTTAGTCCTTTTTTTTTTTTTTTTTTTTTTTTTTTTTTTTTTTTTTTTTTTCTTTCCCCAAGATGAATCAAATCTGGATGCCTTTTTCTGCAGGACTCTGTGTGATATGTTTGATATATTAGGTTGTTATTTAATCCAACTATATATCAAACATATTCCTACAGTGTCCTGCCCTGTCTCCGGGGGTTTTAACATAGTAGAAGGCAATATGAAGGAGTACATTCACTCACAAGCAGGTTAAGAAGACTCCTAATCTAGTCTGATTTAAAATCTATACATGAAGGACTCCTTTATGAGTAGAGTTGCTCTTGGAGGGTCTTGTTGTGTAGGTACTTTGATGACATTGAGCAGTAGCTGTGTCAAGAACTGACTTTCACTGAAATGGTTATTGTGTTTTCCATGGCTCAGTGCAGTAACTTACCCCTCTTGGTTTTCTCTTTATGAAATAGAAGATGAGAGCTGCTTCCAAGTAAAATGGTTTGTCTTTTGTATTTTTTTTTTCCCTAACTGTTTAGTAATGAGATTGGGGACTCATTTGTTCTTCTATTAAACCTGACTTTATTTATGCTAGCCCAATAATGGAGATTCTGTAGAAAACTGGTTAAAATACAGTACAAAACCATCTCAAAGAATTACTTCTCTTGTAGAGCATTTTCCTGTGTTCAGTCTTGGACTGCTACATGTCCTTGTTGCTACAGAAAGCTCTTGGGAGAATACAGGCAGGTGAACATACCCTCGGCACTGACTGACTGTTGTTCCTACTTGCCCATTTCAAACATGAGTGTTCAGCCTTTGGATGTCATACCACTTTTCCCTGAGAAGGGAATACTGCAGGGAAGGACTAGAAAACAAGGATTTCTTAGAAAAGATGCCAACTCAACAGACATTCCACAGCGTCTGTAAGGCCACTTCAAAGATACATTCTCCACAGAAGTTATCAACTGTCAATAGAAAACTTCTTTTCTTTCCAGAAATAAGTTCTTAGATGACAAGAAATGTAGGATTTGGACATCTGAAAAACTCAGAGTGTGCTTTTTTCTCCCTACCCCCCAGATTTCAATGTAATTCAAAAATAAACTCATTTGGTACATGGAGGGGATGTGTGTGTGTGATATCTGCTGAGATACTAAGGTCTAGGTACCTGTTTTCCTGCTGCTTCATGGTGGAAGTTAATCCAGACATTACTATAGCATTCTCAGTAATGCAAGATTTGATTTCTCTACATTCCTTTTGAAAGCAGTCTTCTTTGCTTCACACTTAGGTGCAATATTTAGTCCACTTACTACACTGAACTGAGTTCAAACAACTGCTTTTTCTTCAGCATCTTTTTGGTGGTTGTTTATTTTCAAACTGAATACTATCTGGGCACTTACACATTTGCCTAATGTTCAGAGTATGGCCATTTTATTAAACTTTACAAAAGAATGACAACTTCTTTATATAATAGATAGGCAGATACTGAAATGCTCACTCAAGTTTGACATAAAAAGAATAATAAACATAATATATTTTGTTGTGTTGGAAATGAAAATTTAAAAACTCTCAACAGCAGAGAACCATGGACAAAAGTAAAAGTGCAGTAACAGTCTATTAAATTGACTCTCATGCAGTGGTACTTTTGTTGATATTTCAATTTAAGCCCTTAGTCAACTTAATGTCAACAATGCATTTATGAAAAGAAATCTGACAATGACTCTACTGAATTCCATTTAATCACTTTGGGTTTGTGATGTCATGATTCAAGTAAGAGTTTTGTAAATAAGACTTGAGGCCAGTAGAAAAAAGTAAAGTCAAGACCAAGGTGATTACCACTTGTGACATCATGATAATTATTGCATACCTATTGCAAGCACTGCCAAACATCCATGTGGAACATGTCTTGCTCACTTTACAAAGCCATTTGTTATACTCTTATTAGAAGACATATGATTCAGTTGTTGGGATTGAGTCCAACAGCAAGGCAAGGCAAACAATTTTCCTTGAATTAGGTGGCTTCTCCTAAAGGATAAGAAAAACTTTAAAGTTCCAAACAACTTCATCTACACATCAGTTCTTATTTTCAGATAATTTTTGTTTTTCTGGTGTCTATGGATGGTACATTTTCATCTCCTGGATTTTGTTTTAGTTATGTGGCAGTTATGTGAATAGCTGTAGGACTGAGCTATTTTGTAATGATTTGTAATTACTTATAATTATCTTTTATTACTTTATAACTGACTACTATTTTATCAGATTGCAGTAACAGGAGAACTAAACCTGACTTAAATATAGATGGATGCGCCTTAGAGTTGCAAATAAAGTGCCCAGTTAGGTAGCATTCCTAAAGGTAGTTATTTGACAGAAGAATGGTATAGTTGTGCTAAGGTGGAAGAAACCTGTATTTCAAAAGCCTTACCTCTCATATAGTGGTCTGTTCTGGTATTGTATCCACTAGACCTACTGGTCATACTGCATTGGATTCTGGTAGACTTGTGATTTGATCATAACCGAATTACGTTCTGTTGATTTATTTTGTATAAAAAGCAATGAGAATATATGACCCAGGCCTGGTTCTGTTTAAAATAACAATAGCCATTTATCTCTATTTTGGTAACTGTTCAGAAGCTAGTAAATGTGCTTAAATAGACAAATGTTTTCAGTATTTGTTTAAACAATTAGAAAGTCAAGGCAGTTGTTTTGTGGAACAACAGATTTTCATTTTAAATAGCAAGAAACCTCATTAGGAACAGCTGATCTCTCTGCACATCCTTGTTGAAAGACATGTTTGGATGACTGAAGTGTTCCAGATAGACCTTTGGAACTTCATATCTCCAGGATGACTAAACTGGACTGCTTCACAGTACTGCTTTCTGTGAAATGACAGCTTTTAGCAAAAGCTGTTAGATATGTGCGCTTGCTTGTTGTCTACGTTACATTTCTTAGTACAGGTGAATGAGACAATATATATTTATCACTGCTCTTTTTACACTCTAAGTCTCTAAGTATTTAGAAAATGCTCTACCTTGTTTACTAATCCTGAAATCCAGTATTATAGCACTACAAAGATAATCTTGATATCGAAAACAAAGAATTTCTCTTCAGACTCGTGCTTTTCTGAATGGAGTTTTGAGTAGGTTTGTAGAATGTTTGAGAGGTAATGTGGTAGGAAGTTGAAGGCAATTCTTTAAGTACCTTGTCTGATACTCAGTTTCATGTGTGAGCAGCCACAAGGGCAACTCAATATTTAAATTCACTTATGATGACTGCCAGCTTTAGACAACATGAAACTCCTTTGTAGAAAATGCTGTAGGTCTGATGGAATTTATTGATGTGTTCCAAAGCAACCTTGTGTATATCCTCAGTCTTGAAACTACATCTGCTTTCAAGTGAATAATGTGTGACATTGTTCTTCTTGGTTATAGCAGGCAGATGAGACTCTGGATTTTGAAGAACAGATCCTGGAAGCAGCTAAATCCATTGCAGCTGCTACTAGTGCCCTTGTGAAATCGGCTTCAGCAGCCCAGAGAGAACTGGTTGCACAAGGAAAGGTGGGTAAACACAACAAGTAGCAACAGTGTTGGGGGGAAGCATCAAAACTGAACCTAGTCTCTTAACTGTTCTCTCTTAAAACAGTAGGAAAAGCATTTGGGAATGACTAATGAAAAAATAAATCTTTTCATTGCTCTTCACAATACATGGCCCAGGTCTGGTTCTGTTTAAAAACCCCACAATTATATTTATTTAAAACTTGCAAATGTCATCAAGTGTTTGGCTCTTCAGGTATTTCATCTGTGAGCAGTTTTTTGTGTTTGTGGGTTTTTTTTTTTCATTTCGTGAAAATACATGTTACAAGATAGTAATGTATATAGTCCCACATGACAGCATGGGGATCCAAAACTAAATGTCACAGTATACAATGCCACTCTGGATCAGAACAGCAAATTCATTTCATATCCATCACTGGTTTGGTTTTTTTCCCCATGAACATCAAAAAAACATGTTACCTGTGAGAACAATCTGTTGTAGGATCATTGTTCTTGTATAGCTATAGTTTCCAATTTCAGCTAATTTTTTATTCCGTGAGCAGACTGTGTTATGGATTCTGTCACAAAAGTGCTGTGATGTCTACTTCAGCTAGGATTCCTGGGGAGCATGTGCTTTTAGTTCCAGAGTGAGCACAGAGCACTTGTTTCAGAACAATAGTGATACAATGTTCAAAAAGACCCACCATAAGCTGTAGCTATGAATCTTATCAATAATGCATAAACCAAGATATTATTACCTATTTGGCTCTGGAGATAATCCAAAAAAAAAAAAAGAGAATTTTGACTTGCCTGCTTTGCTTACTTTATTATGGAGTCTGCTTTCATGGGATCAGACCTGTTCTTACTTAGTTTCATTATGACATACAGCTTGCTTTACATTTGTCACCACTAGCACTGTAAAATTATACAGAAAAATAGAGTGTATTTCTATCCTGGTACTGGCCCTGAATCTCTGTCAGGTAGTTTTTAGCTTCTTTGCTCCCACAGATAAATTTCTATTTGTGTCTTTCAGTTTGAGGCTTGCATTCTATTCACCCAAGTTCAAATAACTGCTAAAACCACTTTAATCTGTCTGAGGAAAGCTGTAGCTTTCTGTTCTAATAGAAGCACACCTGTCAAATATAGTGCCATATTAGCCTATCTGTTCAACCTGCTTTACTGAATTTAGCCATTTTGCTTTATCTTTCACTCCTTCATAGTAACTTGCTGAAAGAACAGGAATTCTTGCAAGAAATGGCTTTTACTGATTGTTTCCTGCCTGCTTGGAGGATCTGCAAACAATACTGTGGTCTTCAAGGGAAGAAATGAATCCCAACCAAAAAAAAAAATTAAGGACACATCAAACTTAAAAATTGTTTGTGGCATATCCTCTCATTATGACAGTTTTCACAAATAAATAAGGCCATTAAAATCCGTCTGAAATAATGAAGCACTAACCCATTTTCCTTCTTTCTTTACTAATTACTAGTTCTTAGGTAATTGTCATTTATGGATATCCTCTGCCTGCTTTGGTAGCCTGTATCTCCAGGTCAGCCAGAAGTACAGGGAGCTGGCTTCTAAAATGACTGACCAAATTCTTGCCCATAGTGAATGGTTCCAACCTGCCTTGTGTGAAGATTTTGTTATTGATATTGGGGGAAATGTTTTGCTTTTGTAAGAAACCTTCTGAGGCAAGTTTGATCTGCTCCACATCCATCACTACAGTACTGAACAGTAAACAGTACTGACTGCTGGCTTAGATTCCTCACGGATCTTTTTATTTGGTATGCAGGCAGTGGGAATTTCTTACCCAACTGAGTGGATATGTGTGAACCAGTCATGTTCTTGTCCCAGATAGATTTCTGACATCGCTTGGTAAAGGCTGTGGAAGTATCCTATGGGGCAAATCAGTGCAATATTTTAGTTGAAGAGTTTGCTAGAGAAATTTTAAGTGAAACTACCTTCCCCTGTGGAATTGTTATAAAAGAATTAATTTGATGTTACGTGACCATTTCTGTGCTCCCCCTCCATTCACTCACTCAGACATGTACACACACTAACTGGACTCCTGCATCTGTGCTCTACTTAAAATACTTTTTCTGGGGATGATTAGGTAAGAAAACCTTGAAATCTAAAGCATTCAGAGACCCAGTGTATTCTTCTGTACAACTGATTTCTCGGTTATACCAAAGTATCACCACAGCTATGAGAGAACATATCTTCTGTTTAAGTTGATGCTACACTTAAGGATTTGATTGGGATCCCTGGGATCCTCATTATGCAGAAATTCCTGTCTCCACTTCTTTTAAAATAAGTTTCTGGACCATGTTTACATTTCACATTGTCCAGTTTCTCTCCCAAACACTCCCAGAACTTGGCAGTTGGGGGGCTGGCAACAAGCTGAAGAATTTTATTTCTTTATTTTCATCTGACATAGGAAGAAAACTGTCTCCTGGTTGTTATCAGTACTGCTGATCCCATGCAGAAAAATGCGCTGCTTTCCTCAAATGCCGTTATTAGGTACAAAGGCAGTTATGGGGCTTCCTTAGGGAACTTTCTGGTTTGTACCTTCCCACAGTACCAGAATCAGAAGCGCTTCAGGAATGATGTAAATCTAAATGTGATGTGGAGACAGAAATAAGCTTATTGTAAAGGTCAGTAGATTAGGAACTACTGCTTCAACTGTTGCATAGGCTGCAACAAGCATTGTTGTCAGCTGCAACAATCATTACTCTAGGACTTCCACACATGTTCCAAGGATGGGACAATTGAAGCAGCATGGCAAGTTGGACACTACATGAGCAGGCAGATGTATGCTGGAAGTACACTTACTCAGACAACTGGATTTTCTGCTTCTTTATGAGCTGGTCACAGTCAGAAGTGTAGGTGTTTCCTTTTTAATAGATTACTCTCTGTCTAAACCCAAAACAAAGCTTTCATTGTAAGCCACCTCTGAACTGTTTTTTCAGGTTGGAGCAATCCCTGCAAATGCAGCTGATGATGGACAGTGGTCTCAGGGACTTATTTCTGCTGTGAGTAACTACTCCTCTTAAGGAAAAGTAGCACCTCTCTGAAGAAATAATATCCTGTGAGAATACACAGCAACTTTTTTTCAATGTCTCCTAGGCCCGAATGGTGGCAGCTGCAACCAGCAATCTCTGTGAAGCAGCTAATGCCTCAGTACAAGGCCACGCTAGTGAGGAGAAGCTCATCTCATCTGCCAAACAAGTGGCAGCTTCTACAGCACAGTTGCTTGTGGCTTGCAAAGTGAAGGCTGATCATGACTCTGAAGCCATGAGGAGGCTACAGGTATTTGTGTTCTTAATTCCTGAAAACCCAGAGTAGAGCTACATAAATGCTGATTTTTGCACTGTGTGAACAAACCGAAAAATTTATTAATATTTTCTTGAATTTTCAGAATTCAGTTCAGGTTTTCTTCCTTGTAGGATTCTGTGACACTTTCATTCATCAACGATGAAGTGATTGTGTATTTGTCATTATTCATCAGTAGCTACAGCTCACTTCACTGCTTGTTTTATTCTTAAAAGACGTCACGATACATAAATGTTGACTGTGACAAGCCATGGTTTAGGTGCAATATTGATAGATTCACATAAGGTAAGCCACAGGGATACATGAGCGGAGAAAGTTTACTACATGCATTTTTATAGCTACTGAGTATAGTTGGTTTCTCTGCAACTATTCTGCATTGTTAGACTCCCAGTGAGCTTGCAGACAGGTAAGCACACTTGGTTGCTCATGAGTATCCTCCTGACCTCTGCAAGATGATGCTTATGTTCAACAAAATACTTGCCTGAGTGCAAGTACTGGTCAGTTTTTGTGGTCAGTTTGCCTTTGTTTCTAGAAGTCAAGTCAGCAACTGTAGATAGAACACTTCTAATATGCAGAATCATTGTCAGACAAAATCAGGAACAGAAGCTCATGCAACATCTCAACTCAAGTCTGATTTAACTTTTTTACATGAAATTTGTTCCCTTTTACATTACAGGCTCATTTCATTTTGAGCTTCTCTAAACTATTACTGAATTAACACAGGGTTATGACAGGTAAAATCTAATGTCTCCAGAAGTTTTGTTGAAGGGTATTTATTTTAAAAATGGGTACAGCTTTCTCTGACATCCTGCCCTGGAGGCTCAGTCTGGAATGTAAGAACTGTTTCAGCTCATTTTGTTAACCATCAAAATGGAGTATCTTTGTAATGGTGAAACTTCCACTTTTTCTCTTTTTGCACAGATGCCACTAATGGATACTCAATATAACACTTCATGTATGGATAGATAGAACCAAATCCAACAGAAATAAATATGACTAAGTATCTGTCTAAGCAAAAGGAATTGATGTTATCTTTTTTTTTTTTTTCCAAAGTAGAAAAATGAGTTAAATATTTAGGAGGAAAAAAATAAATGTATGAGAGAAAAATCTGATTGTTTCTGCAGCAAACGGTGGCATGCTACTATTATCTCTAGGGATGATACGGTTTTAGTGCTTTATAGTGGATTCATGTAGATTGACTATGTCAAGGGTCTGTGGGAGAGGTATCAGTAACAGATAGTTCTGACTGTAATGCAGTCTGCACTTTCCAAATGCCACCATGGGTCTGAAGGCGTTTAAAATGCAGAAGAAACAATAGAAACAGGAACAAAACCAAGTACTAGAGACTGTGTTCTCTCATCTGGTAGGAAATTTAGGGTACTCGGTCACTGTAGGCAAATCTCATTAGAGACATGGAATGCAGAAAGGAAATCAGCTCAAGCATGGATTGAAATTGAACTTTGTCTCTTTACCAAGTTTTATCACAGTCCCAAAATTAATGATGAAGGGAAAAGCAGTTTGCACTTGAAAATAATGTCCTTTATCATAGTATAACCCATGAGTTGACGTCTGCTGGTAGATTTGCCTAAACTACTGAGGCTTTTCAGCTGGCTTTGCCCCCAGTATTCACGTTGCTTTAATCAATAGGTTAGGTTTGGGAGTTTGAATATATTAGTTGTGTCTTTCCTACTGAACAAGCAACTGCAAACTTTGAAAGAAAACATTTGAACTGCATTTCCCATGAATGCTAACTTGGAAAGTACTCTTACAGTCTGTTCCAAAATTTAATTAAACAAGTGGAAATGTTTTTGTTTTCTTTGGATCATCTCCAGACTGAGAAGAGTAAATTTCAAATCATTTGCCCTTAGATCATTCCAGGTAGGAAGAGCGTCACATTGAAAGGGAGATGAAGCTGGGAATATGGAATAGGACTAGGGGAAGGTGGGGAGGCAGGTTCAGACCTGGTCCATGTGGCTTCACCTAGTGCTGGTGTGTCTGCAGCGTGTCAGATCAGGCTGTCTTGGCCAGTGGCCTGTTTCGGAACAAGTGTTCTCAGCATGCATGGTACCTGGGTATAGGGAACCATGGGACAGAGAACTCTACTCCTGTTCTTTCTCAATGCCTGTCACAACACTGCTAGTGCCTACCCTTTCTCTGCACATTGTGAAAACATTAGTGTTGTGGTGGTAACCGATTTGCTGTTAGATACTAGGGTTTAGGGTTTAATACAAGAACAGCCTTACTGGATCAGACCAAAAGTTTATTAAGCCTAATCTATATCCTGATTCCATCAGTGGCCACTAGGAAATGCTTAGAGATGCAAGTAAGAACAGGGTAGGTATGTGTGATACTGTTCTCTATTATGTTCTTAGATTCCAAGCATTTTCAACTCAGGAAGTTTCCAAGCCAGATGCAGATTCTCTAGGTTTTGTAACCCTCAGTGGTTTTCTCCTCTTAATTTATCCAGTCCTCCTTGACCCCATGTAAACCTCTAGAGTCTAATTAGCACTTCTTAGGCAGTAGATTAAGCTAGGACAGCTCTACCTCTGTCCCAGCCTGCTTCTACTGGTTTAAATCCACACAGTACAAGTAGCTGAATGGCATGCAAATCTACTCCTGTAGGACACAGGTCTCACATTTCATTTACAGGATGGGCACCTTCCCGCTGCAGGGGTTCTAGCAAGATGGAACGCTTCACATCCTTCTCTTCATGAAGTATTCAGTTGCTGTTGAGAGTGTACAAAGTAATGCTGTGCAGCATTACAGAAGTCAGTTTGAGTAGTGATAAATTCACATCACTTTGATTAGACTATGTTACTGCAGGAGCATTGATAATATGTGGCTTCTTGTACCTCAGCTAAATCCTTCACAAGATATCTCTCTATAGCATTCCACTGTGTACTGAAGACTGACCCATGGTAACAAGTCATCATTCCTTCAAGTTCATTCCTCTTTCTTGGAAGGTGGAAATATCTTTGAGTGGTGCTCTACCCTATTCTCTAAAGTTATTTCTTTGCTAAAGCACTTGAAATAAATTTTGGGGTCCAACTTTCAGTATTTGTATGCATAACTGAGGAACAAACATATATCTCGGTTCCCTACTCTGTCCCTCAGAATGAGGATCAATGACCCCTCTTAGCACTAAGTCCACGTCAGCCTAGAAGTTTCTTTTTCCTTCCTCTGTCCTGACATTGATGAATAGGTAAAGAGGTGGAAAGGAAGAGGATTCCAGTAAGAGCCAAGGAGGAGGCATTGTTGAATTTTGTGTATATGAAACTGCCAACGTGTACAACAGATAGCTTTGTCAATGTTACAGTGCAGGTAGCTTAGTTACCTTTTTCTTTCTGATGCACAATTGGTGACACTACTCAGTTACAGACAACAGAAGTTGTATGGTAACTATCTGACTGTTTAGAACTAGATTTCATTTTCTGTTCTTCTTCCTCAAAAAAATACCTGATCAGTGTTGTGTATAACTTACAATTTAATCCAACTTTAGGTAAAACCATCTTGTTTGTGTCTTTCCCAACTTCCACCTTCTTAAATAAAGGAATTGCATTCTCTGTATCATTGCTTTTGAAAGCTTTATTTGCTTTTCACTGGGAATAACAAAACAAAGCACACTTTTTCTGTGTCGTCAAGCAAAAATGTTTTAGTTTTGATGCTCAGATGAATCCATGATGGTTATGCATTTTTGTTATTACTAAATATCTTTTGTCTTTTTTCAAAGGCTGCAGGAAATGCTGTCAAGCGAGCATCAGACAATCTTGTCAGGGCAGCCCAAAAAGCAGCATTTGGGAAAGCAGAGGATGATGACGTTGTGGTCAAAACAAAGTTTGTGGGTGGCATTGCTCAGGTTAGTACAATCACACAGATAAAAACTATTACAGAGATGTAACATAGTGTTAAAATGTCCATCTGCATTGCAGACTTGGACCAATCTATGTAAAAATCTATGATAAATTACTTGATGCTGTTAGGTAATAACTGGCATAGCATCAAAGTGATATGCTGTAAGATTCTACACATCTTCATTGAGCATTTACCGTAATATTAGTCACCATTGTCCAGTATGTTTAATTTTTTGTTCTGATTAAGTTAATGGTTCTTTTCAAACTTCTCTTATCTTCTTGAAATATTCCCAAATCATAATGGAACACAAGTTTTGTATATATAAAATCAAAGAAATAGAGTGAGAGTTAAGAACTGTTGATGTTTTGTTACTGTGACCATAATAAATATAGGGAAATAATAGCAATATTTCAAACTAGATTCCAAGGCTTTGAGATTGTACCAACACACCATATACTGTGGTCACTCCTTAAAAGATACTGAAAAGTATTATTTCTGCCTATCTGTAGTACTGTGTCATTTTTCTGTTGGCATTTTGAGATGCAGAAAAATAGTGTAGATACCTGCACAGTAATGAGTGTTCAATTTTACTGTCACTCAAACATTATGTTAAGACATGCTGCTTAGCCTAGATATGCTAACCCCCCCACCCCAACGAATATTGGGGGAGCACAGCACTATAAAATTATCATGGATGTATGGTAAAACTTTGCTGGTAGATTCTTTTTTTTTTAGTCCTCTTTAAGAAACAAGTGGGAATATGGTACTGTCCTGGAACCTAGAAAAATTTGAGCAATTCCTGACAAAATCATTGAAATTTGGTGCTTCTCTGGAGAACACTCAAGGCCTAGCTATGACTGGTGTCATGGAGAAACAAATCTTGTTTTACAGACACTATTCATTGTTGTCCTAATTCATGCTTCTGTTTTGTAGATCATTGCAGCCCAAGAAGAAATGCTGAAGAAGGAGAGAGAGCTGGAAGAGGCAAGGAAAAAACTGGCACAGATCCGCCAACAGCAATACAAATTTCTACCCACAGAGCTGAGAGAAGATGAGGGCTAACCTGCTGAGATTTTATTCCTTTTTTTTTTTTTTTTTTTTTTCCCTTTTTCTCCCTATTTTTTTCTTTCTTCCCTTACTTTTTCCTTTTCTTTTGAAGAAATAAGCTAAAGGGGGGATAGTACAGAGAAAACTGCTCTGACAACATTCTGGCATGCCAAGCACTTACCTAAATAAACTGCCTGTCGTAGGTTTGGATGAGCAGAGGGCAATAAACACTTGCTCTTTCTCATCTGATCAGCTGATATGCATGATGATCAAGTAATGATACAGTGTTAGGTTCATCATTCCTGTTCCTTCCTTGACTTATATCTCAGGATAGAATGTTTCACTTTTTACTAAAGATACTAAGTCAGTATTATTGTCACTTTCCTGATGCTTGGGGTATTTATTGTTCCTTGACTTGTTATAAAACTTTCATAATAATGATATGAAAACAGTCAAGAAATCTTTCATATGATAAATATCAAATGAGCTGGTGGTTGTCCCCCAACTACAATTGTAAAAAGACGACCAAGACAGAGAAGGATGTAGGTCTGATTGGAGAAACATGCTTGAGTGTGGGTTTGAAGAAGATGCCTGTCCTCTTTCAGTGTTATATAGCTGGTTCACCCCAAAACTGGAGGAAATGTCTTTGCACCTGTTTGCACTACTAGTATTACCTGATGCCAACAAGCTTCTGCTTCTACAGTATTTAGGTTTACAAAATGTGGCAATAGCCATTCTTTAAAGAGCTCAGAAAACAAAGAAATGGAAGTATTGTCACTGCCTCAGTAATAGCAGGTTCATGAAGGAAAATGCTGTTTCAATTATATACCTCTAATGTGTGACTATTTTTACAGTATTATACATGCGTACACACGCTCTAACATTAGACTGAATAGCTTCCATTTTGTTTTTTTTTTTTAATTGATCTGGTTCATACTGTGGGATTTCTGTTAGAATGTATGTTAGTTAAAAAAAAGGGAAATGCCCAGTACAACAAAAGGCTATCACAACTTATGTTATTCCTTTAATAATTTCATTTATAATTATTTTGTTTTGAAACCTGTGGATATTGTAGGAGAAAAGAGTAAGTGATTTACAAGTAGACTTCTCCTGTAATGTATTTTTTAAAAATCTGGACTCTAGGGAATTTTTCATAATTGGTATTGATAAAAATGTGCTCACAGACAAATTTTGGAGAAGGAATAGCAGCGATCTATCAGCAGTCTTTGTCTTCAGCTGCAGAAAGGTATGGTATTCTCTCAATATCTGTTGTGACCTAAACAATAGTAATATGGGTAGAGTAAGTAACACATTTTGCCCTGTCAAAAAAAGAACACAAATCACAGCAGCTTTAACTAGCAAAAGCTAAACTGTTTGACTACAGGAACACCAACTCTCCTAACGACCATTTCCAGCATGCCTCCAACTCCACTCAAGCCCTCTTAAACAAAAATGTCAAGTCTATTTAGGTGAAAGGATGTTGCCATTTCAGTCCTTCTGAAGGCTGTGCTGTCATTTAGATACCTGCCAAGTACATTCAGCTGAGACAGTTATGTTATATGCATACCCACCTAGTTGTCATTGTTGCCTAAATACTTGTCTTGTAGCCTCAAAAGTAATCTCCTAGTGGTATGTTTACCGGTTTAGATAGTGCTAACTCCTCATTTAAGTTACCTGCATGAGATATAATTATCAGGAACTTTGTCACACTAGTGTTAAATATATTGCAAAAAATTACTAGAGAAATAATAAATATTGAAGTGTACAAAGATTTTTATTGTTAGAGTCTCTTCTCTGGTACTGATGTATTTCAGACTCAGTAGAGTTGCTTGAGAATCCAGAATCATGAGAGGAAAAAAGAAGGCAAAACCCAAATGGAATCACATCAATTGATGTGCTGTAATGTGTAGGCTTGTGTGCATATGCAATCCCTTACTGTCAGAGACACACAATTCTGAGTTCTGTAATTTTCCACTACAGCACAAATGATTTGATTTTTTTTCACTCAACTCACTGTGAGCAGTGTCACAGAATCTTGATGTTAAGAATTCCTACACAAAAAAAATGGCTTCGTGTAACTTTTTTGCAGAAGGCTAAAGTAGTGTTTATTGCTGTGAGACCTAAATAAAGACAGCTCTAGTGGTGTTTTTCTGCCACTCTTGGTAGGTCCAGCTTCTTTGCAGCTTACAGCTATTTCTTTTTTACCTGGATAGCCTTCAATTCCTGTCCCCGTTTTGAAAGATCTGCAAGACAGATTTTATACTGCTTCCCTTTTAACCTATGTTTAACCTATTATTTGACCTCATTAAAGCGTGAAGAAAGATGATGCTGTCCTCAGCACCATGATAGTATTTATTGTAGGTATAACACTGCTGTAATATATTTTGATCAGAATAGTATTTGTCAGTTTGAAAGAAGCCAAAAACCTGGTCAAGTGCAACTATGTATGGAAATTGTATAGCTTGAAAGCTTTATCGGTATGTAAAAGGAAAGGAGTATGCTCAAATTGTGTTCCAGATAAATTTGCTTGGGAAGTCCATTTTAGCACAGTTACTCTGAGACCTCTCTATTTCTGATTTAATGCCCCCTGTTATTTGACAGAAAGTATTGTTCTTTTTTCTCCTTAGCCATATGCTCCATATAAGTACTGCTGTCAGAGGAGTAGCTGAGCTGAATAACTGAAGTATTTTTTTACTCTGAATTTTGAATCTTCATTTGGGAAACATTAAGAGAATATAAGCTCGTCTGAAGTCTTTCTATTTCAAATTTCTTCTTGCTTTTATGATTTGCAGTACCACTGAAGTCCGCATGCAAATGTCTGCAGAGTTTGGTAGTTCCATGCATTATTTGGTGTAGGGACTTGCAGCAGGAAGTGACAAGTTGGAGTAAGGGATGGAAGCTAATTAATAAGGACAGATGTTTACTTTGTTCTGTGAACTTGTGAAATGGTAAACGAGCTCTGTTGTATCTCACCCTTCTTCTTCACGTGGAATTCACTTTTAAGGAATTGTATGCAAATTAAAAGCAAAATGCCTCAAAGATGTTTGTGTACAAATAACTCTAGTGTTTCCCCAGTTATTCAAAAAATAATTTGAACAATTTATAATTTGTCTAAGCTTTTCTACATCAGAATCCTCAAAGTAAGAAAAGTTTTAAAACAAATATTGAAGACTAAACTCTTTGTTTCCTTTGTTCCTTTCTCTTTGATTTTCTGCATCTTCATTACTTAATTTCTAATGAAGGGATACATACGTAATCTAGAAACCTGAATGTAAATATTTCTAGCTCATGATCAATTTTTTGCTTTTTATCAGTCCAAACTGAGAAAATATTCACCCCAGGGTTATGGTATGGGCTATCACTACATTTGCCTTCCCTGCATTTTTTTTAATCTCTCTTTTTGGAATTTTTTTTTTTTCCCCATGCCTTAACACTGTTGAAGTGTTGTCCTTATGTAACTGCATCATGGTTAACAGAGAGGGCTATCTGCCCCTAACTGTCACGGTTCCTGAAACTTGTTTTTCTGTATTCACAGTAGTATACATCAAATATAGTGATTGTTCATGTTAATGGAACAACACATTTCTGTGGCACGGTTTATGATGCCAAATGCAGAAAACTGTTTGGTCACATGAGTTACAAATCTGTTAGAAATTGCTATTTTGCCTGACCATTATACTTGCAATGAAGTCTGATAAATTAGTTTGAAGATAGACAGGTGCACAGACTGGATCTGGCTCAAGAGCTTCCTTTAATGTGTGAAATCCGTCCTTCGGAGATCCTTAAGCGAATGTCACTAAAAGCATGTGGCACTGGGAAAGCCACGTAACTGTACTTCAGCCCAAGAGGCAACATCCCTACTTTTCATCAGAGTGGTCAAGGGGACACGCTGCCAGACTCACAGTGCTTTGGTCAGCACTGGCCAGAAGGAGGACATGGTACTGAGGCCCAACATCCATCAGTAGCTGGTTGTTTCAATAATTCTGGCAAGAGTAACCCCTTTGTCAACAGTTCGGTATTAGGTGAGGCCCCTGAATCTGATACTTCCTAGTTGCAGTCAACGAACTCAGATAGGGCTGAACTTTGTGTATTGCTGTTTTCAGCCTGCTGCATGTGAGCTATAGAGAGGTCTCCAGAAGTCATAGTAAAGATTGTACCAAACTCTGTCTAATCTGACTAGCTACTGCATAAAGCAAGTAACTGCAGAAGAGTTCTGGGCTGCAATGTTTCAGCACCAGGGAAATTTAGCAACAAGATAATCAGTCTAAACTAGACATGGCTCAGTTCAAGGGGCAGGCTGAAGCAACCCTGTCTCCTAGAATATGGAAATGCTATACTCCTGACAGTTCACATCTGACAGCATGCTTCACTTTGCCTAAAGGTTATTATGTTAAAGTTATCACTTACTGAGCCATAAATAAGTGTCTTTTTGTTACTTAACTTCTAAAAATACAATAAAGCAGTAGGGACTTCTGTTTTCTCTCAGATTAGTACTTCAGTAGTAATTAGTACTTAGTGTAATGTCTTCCTGTCTTGTCAAAATTTTAACACTAAGGCACAAAGGAGTTAGTAGTCATGCTGCCACACCATTATATATAGTATTTATGTGGCCACAAAAAAACAACCAAAACTTATTTTTGTCTTCACCAGCAATAAGCCTGTGAAGTAATTCCATCTTTTTCCTGCATGTAGGTATTTGTGACTTGTGTTGCAATGCTTATCATGCAAAGGATCATTTTCATCCTTAAACAAAATTAGGCAGAAGTTGTATCTATCTGCAAGGCTGGGAAAAGGGAATGTTCCTGAATGACAGAGGAGACTGTTCTGTTTAAAGCTCTGCTGACAAAACTATGATTGCTTACTTTGTGATCTATGCTGGTAACCATTCAATATCTTTGAAAAAAAAAAAATCATGTTGACTGCACATAAATATACACAGAAGTCAAACACCAGTTATTCAGGGGTGTTGGATGCTTAGTATTGTTGGGTTCTTTTGGGGGGAAGGCTAGTTTTGATTTTCATTCAACATTTTTCTTTGTCAAATATAACTCTACATACAGTCAGGCTATTTCAATTCTCCATTTGAAATCTATGCCAGAAATCCTGCCACTGATCAGTTTAAAAAGCATTCTAAACAGTTTGATGTTGCTATGAGCAAGGGCTGTTTCTGTGTGGCGTGTGCTCATCAAGTGGCTCCATCACCAGATGTGTATATCACAGCTCTGATTATATGGTAGCTTTCTTCCATGTGTTCTGCATGACAGAAACAGGATTGAAGAAGCTCCTCTGTTAGGGTTGGTTAGCTGAATATTTACACAGGGGCTATAGAGGCCCTAGACATGTTTTAGGCTATTTATTTTTAAATATCTATTAATCTTTTTACGTTGGTATTTTTACACTACTAGAAAAAAAGCATATGGTGAGTTTTCTGTTCTTATTTTCTGTGCAGCACAATCTTGAATTTGCATTGAAAATTTTCTAGGCACTACTTTATGGAAGTGAATTCTCTGTGCTTGCACAGTAATGCCTGAAGACTTGAAAACTAAATCATGATGTGTGAAATGTTAGAGTTCCTTCTGACGTTTCTTTACAAGCTTCTTTGCTTTTCCCCTTCTCTTTTGTTCTAAGCATTTATGAGAAGTGGACTCTTTCTTCCTCAAGCATTTTTAACAATATATATACACTTTCCCACTTCTGCAGGTCAGTCAATTATGTCAGTGTGGCAGGAGAAAAATGAATATGTGGGGTTTATCCATGCTAAGTTTGGATAATGTAAAGCTTATATAACATTATTTTACTTCCCTAATGGTTATTTTCTTTAAGACTATTTACTTATTTTTAAAACAGATAGTAGGTGGTGGTGACGTCTTAGTATTCTACAATGTCCACTGCGAAGGTTTAGCCCAGACGAAGAGAATTACTTTCTGCATGTTTACCCATAACTGGTATTGCTATAAAGTCAAAATCTCTTTTTGAAAAATATATGTAAAAACATTAAGTTTAGAACTTTTTAAGATGAAAACTCACTTATGGTAATAAATCAACAGGTAATTTTGCAGTCTCAGAAGCATTTTGATGTCTGTGGAAAAGCTATTACATTAGGACAGTCAGAAAGTGTTGCTGGCTATTTTCTTAATACAGTTCTTGCCCTTAAAATGCTGAATTCAGTAATACTGATTGAAATCTTCAATCCCACACAGATCAATATTCTATACTTTATAGGCTGTTTTTATACTCCTTTTGTTTTAGAATGATTGCCTGTACTGTGCTCCATCTTCTCTGAATATGGTTCAAAATGAGCTGTCCTTGTGACTGTACTTTGTAAGGTGTAATTGACCAAGTAAAAAGTTTAACACGGAGGTTTCTTCCAGCATTACAGTCGATGATTTCTGCATTCGAATTGCATTATATATTCTAAGTTATTGATTAAAATCTTGAACACAAGTCGCTGAACTGTTGACCTGATTAAGTCTTAGAAAGAGTAGTCAGATTGTGACAATGGGTAGATTATAAATACATCTTTGTACTGTCTTGTACATTTTCTAGTTTGACAATAAATACATTGTGCTTTATTAAAGATGTATTGCCAGATAATATTTTTATCAGCCTTTACTCTGAAACAGAAAAGGTATTTTTACCTGTTTACCAAATGCTATAACATATACTTATTGGATTAAAAAAAAAGAAAAGTCCACACTGATCACAGTGTTACCTCAACTTGACCTAAATGGGATTAGGCCCCTGTTTAAGGGATTTCCTAAATGACCATGTTTCAGACACTGAGAGACAATGCATGCCCCATATGCTTTACTGCCTGCTACCAGTTAGAATCAACTTCTCCATCATATCCATCACCATAGCGGGTTTCAAGTATTAATAGAGAATACTCTTCTCTTAGAGCCCATTTCTGTTTGTGGTTCACAAGCACTACAGATGAGTCAGTCCTATTTTACAGATGGCAAAATTATGTTGCAGGAAGGGAGATTGTTTGTGCAAATCCACAGAGCAGGTTACACTGAATGTAATAGCCAGTCAAGTTCCTATGATCCAAGAACTAGATATACCAGTAGTGGCTATATCCAGGATAGGGTTAATTATTTATATTCCCATCTAGTTAGTCTATGTTTACATTAGTAGGTCTACGTTATTTCCTGCATTCGTGTTTCTGCACCCTGTCAGTTCCAGAGAACTCAAATGCACTCTGGTTTTTGGCAACTGTATAGCAGAGAGACAGGGATTGTGATTTGTGCCAAGAACAATCATCTCTCACTGCCAATGCTTTAGACAAACATCCCGTCTTCCAGAGCTGAATTTAATCTGCAATAATCTCTGCTCAGTGTCTTCGCTTTGCCTTATGTTGTAACCATTTCTGTTAAGGCACCAGCCTCAGTTCTCTTCCAGTATGTAAGGCCTTAACAGAGTGGGGGTTTTTCGGCAACAGAAATGGCATCTTTAAGAATTTGGACAAAGCTCTTGCAGCTTATTTAAATCAGCCTCCTGCTTTACCAAAGTTTCCTGCAAAATATGACAAAAACCCTGAGGCTTTAAAGCCTTTAGTGTGACACATTTAGCCACATAACGAGTTTTGAAGTTCACTCAGAGATGCCTTTAGTCATCTGCCATTATGTGAGACCTAGACACTAACAACACCACTCTAACAATTCCAGTCTGTCTGCAATTACTTATTCTGTGCCTTCAGCTATACAAGCATGAGTATTTTGTCTCTTCTAAATATTAATCATTTGTTTGCATTTTTAACAATAAATGAGTTGAAATAGAACTATATTTCTAAAATGCTAGCAGTGTCTCAAGACCCAGTCTGAGGATTATGTTTAGTTCTTTATTTCTCTGTGTAAATTGTTACTTATTTAAAAGAAGAAAAAAAAAAAAGTGGCATCACAGATGGTGTGAAACTTCTAGTAGCTCAAGTGTGTATTACATGCTTATACCCGAGATATTTTTTATCTTTTTCTGAGGGGGAAAGCGCATTGCTTTACTAACAATTTAAAGATTGGGTTTTATTATTTGAAATTTAGTAAGCTCAAGAAATAGAGTCACTATGGGAATATTTGAGTGATGACCTAAGATTAGAGGTGTGTTAAGAAACAAAATGGGTATATTTAAGCCCAGACTGACCTTCTGCTTCACAAAATCATTAGTGACTTTAGCTAAATGTTTGTGTGCCAGCATAATTGAATATGTGGGGGATTTTCCTCAAATAAATAAGAGTGAGAACTTTAGTATGAACATGTTACTATTCTTCATGATCTCATAGACATCGTTGGTCTTTTCTGATCTGGGACGTCGTGTTACTGAGATTTCACATATGAAAACTGTAGGGAAAAAAATATGAGTTTAAATAGACAACCTCAGAAAAACAGCTTCATTGGTTATTCTGTTGTGCTTGGCTTGCAGTCCAGTTGCCATCCTCTATCATTTGGTGATGATAATAAGACTATTTAGAGTAATTCTCAAGCCAAACCACTGCTATGACATGCCTTCCAGATCCTGTAGCCCAGCAATTCAAGCCACAGAGAGAATTTTCTGGTTAGTTTCTTAACTGTTTAGGAGTCATCTCAGATCTCTTCCAAATCATGGGAGTGGCTCTTTATTACATGATGAGATCACTCATATTTTGATTTGTCCAAGATCTTGTTATCTGAAAAGAGTCTAGATGCAAATATTTCTCTTGAAGGGTGTTCTGTTCCTTTCCTAGAATTAGGAAAAACTCTAAATATGCTGAATATCTCCTAGACTAAATGCTTTGTAAAACAAAACAGGCTGCCTGTGTACCCATCTCAGAACAGGTAAGACACTATTCAGATCATCTTCCCTATCAATACCTACTACAAAGAGCACCATTAACCTATAGTCCCTTTTTCAAAAGTATTTGCTAGCAGTAATGTTCACACTGTTTAGTGCTCATGTAGATTCACAATTAATAGATTCATAATGTCCATTGATTAAGGTAACAGGTAATCCCTTTTTATTGTTTCACAGCCCTCTTCCTCCCTGCTTAACGTGCTGGATTACTAAGATAGTAATTGCCTTCGAGTGGAGAGAGAGCTGCTGGATACAGAATAGAAAGTTGCCTGTTCTTTTTTTTCTGGAACTGTAAGGCAGGCACAAATTAGGAAGTGGCTTTGGGATTTTCAGAGAGGTCTATCTAAATCTGGTGGGTCACATTACTGCAGTAGAATTGAGATGACAACATAACTTTGGAGATGTGTGCTGGAAATGGGGCTGGCCAAACACCACAGCACAGGCAAGTCTAAATCCTGTGCTGGGGGGGGGGGGGGGGGGGGCGGGGGGGAGCACGTGGCGCAAAACGAGGCCAAAAT
>JAAGNO010013910.1:3624-22267 GCA_033439905.1 Ceryle rudis | reverse complement strand
GCTTGTGTCACAGCAATTAGCTTGTGTCACAGCAATTAGCTTGTGTCACAGCAATTAGCTTGTGTCACAGCAAAAGCCAGGGGTTTTTGCACTTTGTTGTTGTTTGTGTTCAACTTGGTTAGCCTCGGAGTTAATGGACAGAAGCAGGGAGATCTGTTCTGTGTTTCAGTACAACGGCGTGTGCTTGCAAGGCCCCAGTGGTGTTCCTGGACGGGATGGAAACCCAGGAGCCAATGGAATCCCTGGGACACCTGGGATCCCAGGACGGGACGGGCTGAAGGGAGAGAAGGGCGAGTGCATGCGTGAGAGCATCGAGGAGTCCTGGACACCCAACTTCAAGCAGTGTTCGTGGAGTGCACTTAATTATGGCATCGATCTTGGGAAGATAGCGGTAAGTTAACTTTGCCTGGCCTGCTGCACTTCATCAGCCATTGGTGGTGGAGTCTCTAGATCTGCCTCTACAAGCTGAGTAGCACAATCAGATTTCCTATTGAAGCCTTTTTCTGCATGCGAGGGTGAACTTAGAGATGTAGCTATTTTGGATTCATCTCAGCTGCGTTTCACAGCTACGTGCCCATTTAATTTCTGTAACAGTCTTTCAAAAGAATGACGTAGCTGGTCTAAGAGTACATTTAGAAGACCAGATCTGCGACTGTAAGGCTGGAAGTCGCACTACCAAAAAAGCATCTCCCGCTTGTCCAAAGTAGGGCTAGGTTTTTACCCTTTCAGTCGTAAGGGACAGGAGAGATGTACATCTTTAATCTGTTAATGGTACCTGTCTTTACAACTCGTGCTTCAGTAGTTTTGCAGTAGTAGGATGCAAAAGGATCAGCACTGTTCAGGAGCAGAAGAATTACCAGGAGTTACCCACACCAACCCAAACAGTCTGTCTGACACTTCAGCCCTGGGTGTAAAACTTTAAAAGACACTGATACAAGTCTAGAAGGAGAGAAGAAATCCCAGCTCAATCCCAGCTACGAAGCAGCTTCCAGATTGGTTGGAGTAATCCAACTGCTATTGCTGTGGCTAGAGTGAGAATCAACTTCTTTGAGTAGATATTTCTTACTGCCTTGTACTTGCAGAACTGTCCCTGGCTTCCCCACCCCCCCAATATCCAGCATTTTGAAGACAGAATAACAATGTCCTAAAAACCGAGAAGGTTTCTTTTTCAGTTGTGAAGCTTTTATCAGGGTTTAAGCCTCTCGCAAATCTGGTGATAATTGTGAAAGCCAGGATTTCTGTTAACAAGGCGGAAATTGTCCTCTCATGCGAGACTTGAGTGCAGCTTTCAAAGGTGCACCTACACCTGTGCATAAAACCCAGAAGGTAACTAGATTACTGATGTAAGAGCAGATATCATCCAACTAAAGTTATCCCCCCTTCTCCACTACCATCTATGAGTTGCTGTTTCTGATTTGTGTCTTTGCACTGTACAGTACTTGCCAGGCTCTTATGGTTTTCTTCATTTTTTTAATTTATTTCAGAGGGAAGGGACTAAAGAGAAGAGCCAGAACAATCTGAAATAGATCTGTTTCTAATATATTCCTAAATATTAATATATTTCCTAACTATATATTTATAGAAAACATATAAAGTTTATAGAAAAAGAGGTTGCTACCAAGGCGTTTTTATCTCCTCTTAGGAATGCACCTTTACAAAGATGCGCTCGAACAGCGCTCTCCGCGTTCTCTTCAGTGGATCGCTTCGGCTAAAATGCAAAAGTGCCTGTTGTCAGCGCTGGTACTTTACTTTTAATGGAGCAGAATGTGCTGGGCCGCTTCCTATTGAAGCCATAATCTATTTAGATCAAGGAAGCCCAGAGCTGAATTCTACAATTAATATACACCGAACTTCTTCAGGTATGTGTGCCAAGATCACGTGAACAGAGCTGGGGTAGAAGCAAGTAGCAAAAGCTAGTTACCAAATGCAGAGTTCAGTCTGCCTTAAAAGTCAGAAGACTGAAAGAGGAAGCAGAAGAGTGTCCAGCTAACACTTGTTACTCTTACTTTGCTGTCTCGCTGTTGACTATCTATACTAACAGTATTAGAATTATTTATTAAGTGGCACTTTAATACTGCGGTATTTTTCATGTTACTTATATCCTGCAATTTAGAAGTGGAAGAGATTTCTATCCAGACAGTTCACTGATCTCTGCTACAACTTGAATACAGCTGTGTTGTACTAGCATATGGAGAAGCTGCCAAATACACAGTGTCATTTTGGCTTAAAATATTGATATGTGCACATTATCTGTGCATAAAATGAGCCTTACTCCTTCTGGAATTGCTACTGTCATTTCAGGTGGGGCACAAAAGTACCTCCAACCTGAAATCTCTCAGAGCAATTGTGCAGTTGCTAAGCAGAAGGCAAATTGGCATTCACGTAAAAGGAGGTGACACTAGGAAAAGGGCATGAATCATAGAATCATGGAAACGTAGGAATGGGAAGGGACCTCTAGAGATCATTGAGTCCCACCCCTTGCCAGTGCAGGAACACCCAGGACAGGCCACACAGGAACAGATCCAGGCGAGTCTTGAAAGTCTCCAAAGGAGACTCCACAGCCTCCCTGGGCAGCCTGTTCAGGGCTCCATCATCCTCACAGGACAGAAGTTTTTCCTCATGTTGAGGTGGAACTTCCTATGTTCCAGTTTGTGACTGTTGCCCTTCATCCTATCACAGGGCACCACTGAAAAGAGACTGAGCCCTTCTACTTGACACCCACCCTTCAGATATTTGTAACCATGAGTAAGATCCCCTCTCAGGCTTCTCTTCTCCAGGCTAAACAGCCCCAGGGCTCTCAGCCTTTCCTCATAAGAGAGATGTTCCAGTTACTTAATCATCTTCATAGCTCTCCATTGGGTTCTCTCTAGTATTTCCCTGTCTTTTTTGAGCTGGGGAGCCCAGAACTGGATGCAGTACTCCAGAGGTGGTCTCACTAGTGCAGAGTAGAGGGGGAGGAGAACCTCCCTCGACCTGCTGGCCACACTTTTTTTTATGCACCCCAGGACACCACTGGTCGCCTTGGCCACACGGGCCCATTGCTGTTCTCATGAATACTTTATTGTCCACCAGGACTCCAAGGTCCCTCTCCATGGAGCTGCTTTCCAGTGGGTCTGCCCCTAACCTGTACTGGTACATGGTGTTATTCCTTCCCGGGTGTCTGACTCTACAGTTGCCCTTGTTGAGCTTCATTTGGTTCCTCTTTGCCCAGCTCTCCAGTCTGTCCAGGTCATGCTGGATGGCAACACAGCCTCCGGTGTATCAGCCACTCCTCCCAGTTTAGTATCATCGGCAAACTGGCTGAGGGTACCCTCTGTCCCTTCATCCAGGCCGTTGATGAAGGTGTTGAATGAGACTGGACCCAGAACTGACCCCTGGGGAACACCACCAGCTACAGGTCACCAACTGGACTCAGTGCCACTGATCACGACCCTCTGAGCTCTGTTATTCAGCCAGTTCACAACCCACCTCACCATCCACTCTCCTAACCCATAATTCCCTGAGCTTACCTATGAGGATGTTATGGAGGCAGTGTCAAAAGCCTTGCCGAGGTCAAGGTGACAACAACCACTGCTCTCCCTGCACCTACCCATTCAGTCACACCATTGTAGAAGGCTATCAGATTAGTTAAACGTGACTTCCCTTCAGTAACTCCATGCTGGCTACTCTTGATAACCTTCTTTTCTTCCATGAACATCAAGTTTATACTCTTTCTCCATTTTCTTCCCTGTACTATGTCATGACTGCAAGAAATCTGATGTCTCGAGGTATGATAGTTTTTTTTCATCGAGGGGTAGGACCCACTTGTCTTCATGAACCTACCTCCAACTAGTGGTGCTACTCAAGAAAAACAAAGGGGAACAGAAGTAGAACTTGGTACAGAAGCCGTGAGTTAGGAGTGGAGAGGTTTACAGGGTGGCAGTCACCTTTGCAGGGCTTAGCTGTGGAAGCCAGGTATGGCTGTGTCCCCATCCCACCTCCCTGTCACTGCTAAAAAGATGGCTGGATGGGATTGAAGCCATATCCCAGCTACCAGTTTGTAAATGTGGACATTTAAAGCAGCGGGTGTACCTCCCATTTAGCCATCCTGTGCATCGTGATCTGCTTTGGCTGCTGCGACAGGCACCGCGAAGCAGCACGGGTAACGGCGTGCATGGCTCTCTTAACTTGTTGCCACATCTCTTAGTTTTTATTTCTAAAAATGCTATTCAGCCTTAACTAATTAACATCAGCTTGCAATGAACTGCTGTTCTTAAATACTCGTGTCCACCTCCAGTTGTGAAACACGGAAGTGATTGCGTCTGCTGAGGTAAACTGATTTTTGTCTTTACCCAGTGGAAGGTCTGTGTGAGGGGATCAATGCCGGCTTGGTGGATATTGCCATCTGGGTCGGGACTTGCTCAGATTATCCACGGGGAGATGCTTCTACTGGATGGAATTCAGTCTCCCGAATCATCATCGAAGAACTGCCAAAATAACTTTCCCACCCTCCCTTTTTATAATCTCTTTTTTTTTTTTTATTTTGTACAATTTTCTTCAGAATTTCTATAGAGTTGGATGCAAGTATTTGACTGAAAGGCACCAACCTCTTGAACCTGTAGTCTTTGTCTAGCCTTTTTTTGCACATTGCAGAGGCTTCTTAGAATAATCATTTTAGAATATAAATATCAAAACTACATTCATTAACTTTAATTACTTGCTTGACATTTGTTTAACATATGAAAATACACTACCATCATTTTAAGATTTAACTGTAACTTTTTGTATCAAATAAATAAGACCTTTTACAAAAAAAAAAAAAAACAAGGGTATTTTATTGATCATCAAACTGCTGAAGGTTTTTTTACATGGTGTTTTGATACAGAATTAATCCTTTTAGGAGACTCCAAAGAGTTTACGTTCTTAGAACTTTCAGGTGGCTTTAGCCTTCAGCAAACAAATGTAACAACTGCTCCTGTAAAGGTGACTACAGAATAGGATGTTCTGCTGTCACACTCTTGTCTCTCAGCAAACTGCTGACTCAACTGCGACCCAGATGACATGGTAAGTGTTAAAACACCTGAATAATGAAGTAAAACCAGCTTTTCTCAACCCTCCCCCCTTCTTTTGCTTCTTGATAGACTGGATTTCAGTATAAGTGTCTTATTACCGGTCTCCACTCAGCACGCAGATACTAAGTAATTTTACAGTTACAAAACTTAATTTTGTTGCTCCAATAAAATATTTCTCCTGTATTTAGCCTTTCAGATATGTACAGTTACTTTGGTGTTAATTCAAAGCTAAGTATATTAAATAGTTCAGCAGCTAAAGAAGCAAGGCAGGTTGAAACACCTTGGCTTGCACTGGTAACATGGAAGAACGATGCCACAGCTGCTTTGACTGCAGCCCAGAGACTGGATAAGTGACAACAGTGACCATTTCAGCACAGCATTAGTTTTAGTGTTTTAAGTATTTTCTTCCACATGCAGCAAGTGATATACTCAAATATTTTTAAGAATGGTACAGATTTGTAAAGGGAAAGAATAATAGTGTGCATTACAAAATCTATTTTACATTAATGAAATTAAGAAAGAAAAAGCATGTACAACATGCAGAACTGTACACTCTTCCCAGAAATGAAAAGGAAAAAGCATTAAATCTGAGATAAGGAATTTATTTCGGCTATTTAGGATTAAATCTCAGCTTTTCTTCTGAACAGGTTATAAGATTTTCCCCAGGCATCTCTCAGCTGGGTAGCTGTTGTCTGCAGCTTTTGTCAAGACTGGCAGAGGAACGCACCTGCAGCTAGGGGAGCATTCGGGCTTATGCCTGATGCTGCTGCAAGCCAGGAAATGCTACAGCTGGTATTTTGTCTCTGAAGAACTGGGCTGTTTTCATTGGCTTGGACGATGAGTTCTGAGGTATCCGAACACAAACAAGGTACTATGAGCTAAGCTATGGTGTGAATTTACAGGATGTCAGTTAACATACAGTAACTGATTGTGTATATGCTTAGAGCCTGTCTCTGCATTTATCCTGGAGCACACTAATCCAGGGTGGTAAGTGCATCATTTTTGTTATTTTCTTATGATTTTTTTCATATGTCTTCTCAGTATTTTTTTTGCACCCCAGAGAAACTCGGGTGTTCCAGTAAATGAATTCTGCATACTAGGAAACACACAAAACCAAGTAAACACCTTCCAAAGGCAGAAGTCAGTAGCTGTTAGGAATCTATACAGTAATTTGCATGGTAAATTTCCAGTAAATATCTTCAGCTAAATACACATGAAAACTTTAATAATAAAACCCAAAGCCAGCCATAATGGTCACATTCCCTTTTCAGATGAGATTATCAACTCTTACCAGTAGAGCAGATGGGATCATGGAGGAGACAGTGTAGCTTGTTAGTAAGTTAAGTATACACAAAAGGTGGTATATGGCAATAGTATCAACAGAAACGAGCAAGTGGATGGCTGAATTAAAATTAAAAATACTGAGCAGTTTCTGTAGTCTTCTAGATTTTAATTTAAAATCAAACCCAGTTCCCTAACCTGTTATTTTTTTTTTATAACAAGACTTATAAAAAAAGCTTTAGGTCAGTCTGTTAAACACGAAACTTCCCCAAGTGGTTGTTCAGGTGCTTTGCTGGGTACTGTTCTCCACGCCTTATGAAACTGATTATTTTCCCCTACCCGTTGAATAATTTTTGCTAACTTATTTTCTCCTCAGTTAAGTAATACTTCCTAGATAGTTTTTAATACATTCTTACTAACAGCAGAAGGCAGATATGGCCAGTCATGTATTTTCTTTAACTAAATAAACCAAATCCAGATGTCCGAGTAGTACATACCCTTCACAGCAATTACTGGCACGCAAATAATCGTAATTACACAAATTTACTGAGATGTACTGTCGTTTAGTTTATCATTAAGTTATCAGTCAATATATTCTTGTAGTCCTTCCCTTAGACCAAATCAGAAGACATTAATAAATCATCTTAGTTTTTTTAAATAAAGTCCTGTGCACAACATTTTTAGACTACTTATGGAATTTTTTTTCCAAAGAATATTAGTGAAAATAAGCATGGTCATATTTGTTATTACAGTGGTTTGAAAACTGCATCACTACGGAATTAGTAGGAAAAAAAGCCCTAATTTAAAAAATGTAAGCCTACTTAAAAATATGCATTTACTTGAGTATAGTATCAGTAATGGAAACAGAATCAGAGGGGGGGCAAAAGGCAGGGAAGAGAGAAAATTAATTAACTAATTGGCCAGCAATGCACACGTTGGTCTGCTGCTAAAAGCAAGCAAAATCTGCAACACAAGTCTGTCCTGGTATGAGGCAAGAACTGGGTTTCATCAGACTGGCAGCTGCTCAAACCCAAGAATGTACAGCTGTTTTACACAACAGTATGAGCTTCCAGGCTGCACCCCACTGAGGCAGCATTTCTGCGTCGGATGAGCAATGGAATTTGGAGAACTTCATATCCTAAAATCTGACAAATAACAGAGAGGTGGATTCAGAAGACACTGCTGTAAATAACTACATGCATACTTTCTTCATGGAACTCGGATAAAGAAATTTTTGATGGGCCCCAGAGTTGCTTTTATATGAAGTTTTCCACTTGGCTAGGAGTAGAATCTGATCAATTGTTATCTCGAGACCTGTCAAAACAGATTAGTCTATTATTCCAGGCAGGCCAGGATGAACGGAGTCACAGTGCTGTTATTTCGCAGTTCAGAGACATCTGTTTCAAGCAGACACAGCTGATTCAGAGAGGAAGCAGCAGCAGCAACACAGGAACACTGAGCAGAAGAGATGGTGGCAGGGTTTTACTATCTCCAGGTTCTTTCCTCAAAACAGTAGATCAAGTCACAGTGTCAAAACAGACTGCTGAACTAAATGTCTCTCAGATCATAAATATAAAAAATAAAGGACAGATGCCTTACGAACACAAGCTCACACCTTTAATTATTTTCTTTTTTGAAACCAAGTAAAAAACCAGACACGTTTTCATAAACGACAAAGGTAATACAGCAGGCAGGAGTCACTCTGATCACGTTGGGGATAATTCCTTTGTAAAATCCATGAATTCCTTCCTTCCTTTAAAGATAACAGAAAAATATTTAGTTTTAATTAATGTATTTTAATAGAAATAATATGTAAAACAAAGGCTGGCATTTTTCTTCTCATGCTTTTGCTGGCAGAGGTACTTTAGGTTAGGAATAAGAATTTCAGAATAATTTCTTACTACAGTGCTTAAGGAGCTGTAATACATCAAATCTTAACCCATTATTTTCTCTTCTTAACATCCAGTAATATCCTGTAGGTCAGCCTAGGGTTTGGGTGTGTTTTTGAGGTGTGTTTTTTTGGTGTGTGTGTGTGTGTTATTATCTAACTAGGAGACCATTTCCAATCTTTCTTCATTCCCCAAGAACTGGCTTAAATAACTTAAAATTTTTGCACCCTGTTCCAAAAAGTATGTACATATTTAATCTCAAGCCAGGCTGGCTGACGGGCTTGTGTCATTTAATAGCAAGGGAGGTGAGGATCAATGTTAACTAAGGAATGTCAGCACTTCTTTTCAGAGAATTAAAGCAACTCCTCCAGAATTTTGATTCCACTGGCCAATAAATGAGAATCTAACTTCTCCCAATTTGAATCAGAGTATTTATGTTAGGGCTGTTAAAAAGTTTCAGACTTTTAATTTCAACTCCCTATTTTGCAGCTTCATAGAGGTCTAGGACACCTGGAGCCATCAGTACAGTTAAACAGATGCTGGAAAGTGTCTGGGTGTGGTTTACAGTACTATCCCAGGGGCTCTATGCTGCATTTGTTTCCTAACGAGTACAGCAGTGGCCCCAGAATGGCTGTATACGGTCACACGTGATCAGAACCAATAAGCCTTCCTCTAGTCCACGGCAGGGAAGGGAACAGTGCTGAGACATCAGAGCTATTCTCACTTTGAATTGGCCTCAGTCGAAATGGTTGTACTGCCTCTGAGCCAGGCATGGTCTTGGAACAGCCTCGTTCACTCCTTCAGGTGGCACCTCTTCCTACCCCAGGAGTTAGCTGACTCCATTCATACCTCTCTAGCCACACGCTGCAACCCAGAAACGCTGCCCGAAGCAAGACTGATAGTGGCTGCGTACTGCAAAGGTGGCCGGCCTTAGGAAATACAGTTCTGGGTGAAAACTCTCACGTGCCCTGTGGAGCTGAGGGAAGAGGGTTTGTGAGAAGCCACACATGGGCGTGAGGTAACAGTTCTCTAAAAGGTCCTAGGGGAAGCAGACTAAACGTGCAGTCAGGCCCCAGGGTGAGCCAGGGCCATCAGTATAAACAGCTAGCTCACTTCTTCCTGCCAGGAGCTTGGATTAGCCACAACTCCCAGCGGCACAACACTCCTGTCATATGTGATAATCAAAAGCAGTTCAAGTGAGACGTGATTGTTTAAGAGCCTCCAAACAGCCAGCTCAACGTTATTTTTTAACCTGTAAGGGAAATTTGCTGGGGAAGAGAGAAGGGAGACAGAATAAACAACAGAAGCCTGCAGGCTAGCATTGACCCTCTCCTATCTCCTCCTCCGTCCTTAGATTATTGCTATTAGTGGCATCTTGCACAAAATGACTTTGTACAGCTAACATTTTGTTTGCTCTGAGCTGTACCAGTTCTGCAAGTCAGCATGGAAGCCAGTAAACATAGTTCTGATTCTGTAACTCACTTTTGAAGATGTAAGCTTTTAATTCTGCATGCCTACCTCCATGTCCTGCGGATCACGTCAAACACACCAGAATATGTATTATGCTGATCTTGAAGACGAGCTCGCACAACTTGATAGGGATATGTTGCTGTCACAGCAAATATTTTGGATACAGCTGCCATTATAATGTACTCCACAGTGTTCTAAAAGCAACAGAAAGTACCAGGCTTGACGCAAGCATGGTTTAAATTAGCCAGTTTTCCAGCATCTTGCTTGATTTTAAATGTTGAACTAAACAGCACTCCAGTGTTCCCCCTTATAATACCCACATTTCAAAAAATAGCAACATTTACTAGATGCAGGGCTACAAGTAATTAACTGTAAAACAGGTTTTGTGCCCTCTCATTCCTATCAAGTGAAACACTTCTTCCAGGATTAACTACCCCTGCCCAACGTGCAGTTACAGTTTTCCATGGAAGTGTTCTAAGACCACCACCCGTGTTTCCACAAAGTAAGGCAAAACCACATTCCTCCCTCTAAAACCCTCAAAACACTCGCCAAAATAAGAAGTTGGTTTCCCTACAGGAAAACAGCACTAACCAGTTGCTTGTTCCTAAAAAGTGAAAAAGTAGTATTTCCTTCTATATAATAGATTCTACCTTCCAATTACTGTATCAGTACTTCATACATTTGGCTGTTCTACGACCTGGACAAGTGGGATAAATTTCCAGCGCTACACCTGCCACAACACATTTCTGTTCTCAAGATCCGTACCAATTTTGTATCTGATACTCTGTTTCTGTACGTGTTGTATCTCAGCTTCAGATCCTCATATGCCATGAACTGAAGTGCACCATGTGAAGTTCCAAACAGACCAGGCACAAATCCCTAAAAAAAAAGGAATAAAACAATGCACAAAACCCGTACAACTTGACGGACCGCAGCTTACACATGTACATGTGTCCTCCATTACTGTACAAATTGTCACTGCACAACCATCACTGTGCAGGAGGACTCAAAGCCAGTTTGGGTTGCTATTCTTAATGGCAGGTGTCACACAAAAAGTGTAATAAATGTTACTTTTCCCCAAATGCCATACAGGCTAAAGACATCTCACGACTGAGCAAAATAAAATGAAGTGGCCTGGGGACTCCACCTTGCACAAGAACAGGTCTTAAAAAGCTGTTAATGTGGATCAGGACTGTAAGAATACAAATCAAGCTGCAGCCTTGGAAATACCCTGTTCAACGCCTGCCCCTTTCCAGGGAGTGGCACTGAGCTGTCGAGTTCCCACCTGAGGTTGCTACAGCAGTGACAGAAGCTGGTGTCTCAGTGAGGAGGGCCATCAGGAGTAGAGGTACAAAAAAACCCCACCTCTTGTGATCAAGTCTTGGAGATAGAGACGTGTGTGTGTCATTGTACGTATCGATGTCTTTCACACACACTTGCACAGTGGAAAGTTGAAGGGCACAGATGGAAAGCTAACTCATACAAGGACTTACGGATGATTTATATTAAAGAAATAAATCTAAGGCTTGGATCAGTTTCAGCACATTCCTCATCCTGCTCAGAGCACATCCCAAGGCAGCCCAGCAGAGGTGACCAAAGACAGAACAAAACAGTCTGGGAAACACTCCCTATTTCTAAGAGGCAGTAATGGACAGTAGGAAAATATACAGAAAACTTTTCTTTCAAAAAAGTTGAAATAAAGGGAAAACCAGGAATTTTTTGAAGTGCCTCTACAAGAAAGAGAAGGAAGGAGTTCCTTCAGGAGCAGGACTAGCTCAGCTGAAAATGGGCTGACAGCTGTATGCATTCCGAGAAGCAGTAATTATCTTTTTGAGTCACGCTGGTAAAACAAAAATAAGTGGGGAATTTATCATTTTGGCCAGAAATGACCTAAGGGAATCAAAAGCTTGCTGAACACTATTGCAAAGGGACAATTACAATGAAGTAAGTGATCAAAATATGGGTAAAAAGTACTGCAAGAATCAAAATTTTCCTAAAAATACTGGTACCAAACAGTTTATCTTATTTCCTGTGATCCACTCAGGTGAAACAGAGGAATTAAAAGGTATGTCCAGACACAAAACTCTCTATTAGACTCAACTGGAAGCCCAGAATGTTGAATAAAGACTCATCAATATACTACTAAGAGCCTGGAGAAAGAACAAGAGAAGGGATCCTAGCAGGAGTCCACTGGAATAGCTGAGCAGGACAAAAAGACAAATTAATTCATAAACTCCTAACTTGCGGGGAAAAAAACCCCCAAACCAACAGCAGGAATAAAAATTGGACAGAGCTTCTACCACTTCAGAGATTAGCACTCTGCATGCTATAGATTTCTGAAGTTTATGGTATTACAGCCATTAAGGAAGTGATTTTTAGGATCTCTTTGATAAATCAGGATTAATTTCTTCTCACAGTAGAAAATAATGATCATGAATTAATCATCAATGTCCATGAACTGATGAAATGCATTAAGGGCTAGCTAAAGCCCCAGAAAAAAAACCACTTCCCCAAACGAGAACAAGTGGAATCAACTCAAGTATCTCTACTTCATCAAACATGAGCATAATCATAGTTTAGTGAAGGGCCACAACAAAGGGAAAAAGACTTTGTATTTCAGAAATCCGAGATGAGAAGAAAAAATTAAACAATAATATAAAACCAGAAATGGAGGCAGAGAGATAAACAGAATTATCAAACATATAAAAAATTATCTAAGCAGAAGAAGGAACAGTACAAAATTTATGTATAGTGGATAGCAGGGAAATCTTCACAAACATTTGCCCATGATTAGACAGTAAAACCGTAAAAGACGGAGGAAGTAATTGCTTTCTACTTGGAAAGATTTAGAATGATGTATTTATATCACAGGAGAATGAGGTAATATTTTCTTTCCCCACCAACAAAAGAATGTTAACATTTTAGAGTGCTGAACTCTTTTAATTTAGGCCAGCAGATTTGGATAACTTGCACCCAAGAGTCCTAAAGCATCTATTGGTGATACTTGCCAAATGAGTACCAGCACACTTTTAAGTCTTGAGCCGATGGAGAAAGTTTCTAAGGACTTTTAATGTTGGGCCAAGATTAAAAAAATGCAAGAAGGGAGTGAGGCAACTGTCAGCCAATGTGCCTCAGTACAACAAGAGCTGACCCAGGCTTCTATTGATCTTACAAAACAGCGTGTTCTTATGGAAAAATGTTTAAAATCAGAACAGATTTCTTCACAGTAATGAAATATGTTGGCTGAGGAAGGTTTTGAAAGATATTCCTACTCTATTTTCTTATTTTACAATGTTTGGTCTCTCCTGCCTCAGTCTTGAATTGTTCTGGCTGGAAGAGACCTTGAAGATCCATCGAGTCCAACCATTAACCTAGCACTGCCAGGTCACCGCTAAACCATGTCCCTAAGCGTCACATCTACATGTATTTTAAATACCTCCAGGGATGGGGACTCCACCTGTTCCCTGTGCAGCCTGTTCCAGTGCTTGACAACCCTTTCTGTGAAGAATTTTTTCTTAACATGCAATCTGAACTTCCCCTAGTGCAACCTGAGGCTCTTTTCCTCTATACTTGGGAGAAGAGACAACACCCACCTTGCTACAACCTTTCAGATAGTTGTAGAGAGCAACGAGGTCTCTCAGCCTCCTTTTCTCCAGGCTAAACAACCCCAGTTCCCTTAGTTGCCCTTCTTTGGCCACACTCCTGCACTTCAATGTCCTTCTTGTAGTGAGGGGCCCAAAACTAAACCACAGTATCCAAGGTGTAGCCTCACCAGTGACGAAAGGTGCAATCACTTCCCTAGTCCCGCTGGCCACACTACTTTTGATACAAGCCAGGATGCTGTTGGCCTCCTTGGCCACCTGGGCACACAGCTGGCTCATCCTCAGCTGCTGTTGACCACAATCCCCAGGTCCTTTTCCACTGGGCAGCTTTCCAGCCACTCCTCCCCAAGCCTGTAGCGTTGCATTGGGTTTGCTGTGACCCAAGTGCAGGACACTTGGCCTTGTTGAACCTCATACCACTGGCCTTGGCCCATCGATTCAGCCTGTCCAGATCCCTCTGGAGAGCCTCCCTACCTTTAAGCAGATCAACACTCCCACCTAGCTTGGTGTCATTTGCAAACTTGCTGAGGGTGGCCTTGATCCCCTCACTGGGATAATTAAGAAAGCTTTTAAAGAGAACAGGCCCTAACACTGAGCCCTGGGGAACACCACTTGTGACTGGCTACCAACTGGACTCGATACCATTCACCACCACTCTTTGGGCTTGGACATCCAGACAGTTTTTTATCCAGTGAAGTGTACACGTGTGGTTGAACAGAACCATAGAGCACTCTTAATGTAGAGATGATTGCATGACATTCAACTCTGTGGCAAAGTAATCTTTAGAGCTCAGAACTCCAGCAGATCTATAGGCATATTCAAATTGCATAACCCCAAGCTGTTTTCTTCCCTCAGCCTGGTGTGCTGCAGAGCAGCTGTGTTCCAAATTATCTCACGGATAGAAACCAAAGGACAAAGCCTAATGGATGGAGGGTGGGAAAGATCAATGACTAGATGATTATTGGGATAATCTGTGAAGGAAAGGCTCCTGACTTTTCAAAACCAGACCAAAACCAAGAAGAACTAGTTCTTGAGGAATCCAGCTTCAGATGAACTATAGTTTAATGAATGAACAGTAACTAACAGAGCTAATAAAGAGAGCTTTGATCCCTGTTAGAAAGATCAATGCATCCTGACATTACTAGCCTTGTGCCCCAAAGAATTGAAAGGAATTGCTAAGGCCAGTAACAGCATCTTGTGCAATAGAGAGCAAGATACAGAATTGCTTGGACAGCAATACCATTCTTTAGAAGACTAATCTCTAATTAACCTGAAAGAAACTGCTTCCAGATTTTATTTCCAAGTCATAGTGGTATTGTTCTGGATCCCCTTATTTGCTCTAAGGAACTTCATCTGAAATTAAAATTATGTGGAAAAAGACGACATTCCTGTGCAGTACAGCTCCTGCAACTCAGGGCAATTAACAAAACTTCATCTGTCAAATTCCAAATCAAGAGAGAGAAAAGATGAAAACTCCCCTAAAAACAGAAAATGGAGAAAGGCTAAAGTATGGACAAATAGAAGTCAAAGAGCCACCCTTTTCCCCAGTGTAGACAAAGTTGAGAGAATCCCAATGTCAGACTGAAGTTGCTTAGTGTGCGTAGTTATGTAGGCCACTCAGGACCTATCTAGGTCACCTTCTTTGCATATTTTAGCAAGTAATTTGCTCTTTCAAAGAAGTACCTGGCTTAGTTCTCCACTTGAAGATTGACACTACAAAGAAGTGTCTGGTGCCAACAGCAACACGTGCTACGTGCACGAATAATCTGGGAAGTCACTCAATGGAAGGACAACTTTAACAGATGCAAGAAGTAGAATTCATCTACGTGGAACAGAGCAGACATCCAGGCAGGCAAATCAGAAATCCTGACAATTGCAATTTAGGAGTAAGTAAAGCGCCTTGTTCCTGGTGTCAGAATTTGGCATTCATGGGTGTGAAGCATATGAGTCTCTCAGCACAGGAAGGATTATATTTTTCACAGAAAATATTAAAATAAGTTAATGTTCAGTAATCAGAATTCCTAGGAGACAGTGTTCTTGTTCTATAGCATTACTTGAAGAAGAACCAGACTGAACTAAAATAGATTTCTTCACACATTCCAGACACCTATGAATGCATCTTGATATCATGGCCTGAAGGAAGGAGGAGGCAAAACCCTAAGCCAGTTGCCATCTGTTTCCCTAAATTGAAGGGAACAAAAAACCCACACATATGTAGACCATATTTAGAAGTCTGCAAATTTTACGGATCTAGAGATGACAGATTACAGACCTCAGTAATTAAGAGGGCAGATGAGCAGTTGTGAAATCATCCATCGTGGAAGGAAAAATTAGCAACTACTTTAGTCACGTGTTATCTTCCACAAGATGTCAGAAAGATAAGGGCCGAAACAGAAGAAAGCACTAGCAGCAAGATAGATTATGCTATTGCTGCCCTCCTTATCCTGAGCCTAATTATAGAAAGGCTCAAAAAAAAAATTAAAAAGCAGCTTGTAGTTTATTCTCATTTCAGCATTATCACCCAACAGAAGATGGTGCAGTCATAAAGCTTACACTCTTCTTCAGTGATTCCCTACATTTCAACACTATAATAGCTTTTCTGCCGATTACTTTTTGCTGCAGTTCTTCAGTGGGACAGAAGACGACTCACAGAATAAAAACAGGTAAGCTAGTACAAAAAATGACTTGCTTTTTTTTTGGTAGACTTGTGTTTACAAGTCTCACCATGCTCCTGAGTCTTGGTGCCGGCCAATCCTGGAATTTTTTTGTAAATTTCATTACCTTATATAAGCCACG
Organism: Ceryle rudis; assembly: GCA_033439905.1. NCBI lineage: Eukaryota > Metazoa > Chordata > Aves > Coraciiformes > Cerylidae > Ceryle > Ceryle rudis. The sequence continues at coordinate 6,178 of JAAGNO010013910.1, read as the reverse complement.
TATGCCCTCCGCCTTGTATATCTTTAGAAGAGCATCAAACATTCCTCTGTATTGCCGCTTTGATGGATCAACACCAGCATTATATTGTAGCACAAGTCGTGTCTTCGTTACCCATATCGGGTTTGTAATACAGAGAGTCATGGCTCCTGAGAACAGATGGAAGTTAGACTGATAGTTTTGCCAACTCCAAAGCTTGTCTGAGTTTGTTCAGTCCAATGTAACGCGGGCTTCTACAATGACAAAACTACTTATCCTACGAGTGTATTCATATTACTCAAAAGGGGTGAAGTCTATGCCCACCATTCTTCTCTCTCTGCCTTCAAAGCTCACAATCAAGTCCAACCTACTCGTTCTGGGGTTACTTCTGTAGAGCATACAGCTTTTTGTATATTCCTAGTACATCCTCTTTTCTGCCTCACCTTTCCACAGTCGGTAGTGTAATCCATAGTAGACAGGAAACAAGTAATTTCTTAATGTACTCCTGATTACTCAAGTTATTCTTTGGGTATACAATTGTTCAGATTTAATGGACACCTCAGTCATGAGGAATTTGCTTAATTCTATTGACAGGTTAATAGAAGTGACCTGTTACAGCTTTATAGGTTATTGAAAATACAGTTCTAAATTAGACCATTACTGCTTTTCACATCAAACAATATGCCTTATATTTCAACATTAAATGAAGTCTTCTCAATTGCCTAGATTAACTACAACACAGAAGCATACACAAGAACGTATGTTAGAAACAACATATTGAAAGTCTTGCTGAGGCAAGTTGATTTTCAAAGAGCAACGACCAATTCACTTATTCTATCGACTTCAATAGGCCTCCTATTTTCCAAGTGTAAGTGTTAAACATTTAACGAGTTAGCAAGCTGATAGCGGCAGATTTGTACTTTGGGACTTAATATAGTACTAAATATGGAAAATGCTTATACACAATGAAAACAAGATCGAAAGGTATTTTGATAACTGCTATTTCTGAGCAAAACTGAAAAGACCACAGCAATCTATCTATTCATCTTAGACATCATTAATTTATTTGCAGACAATAAATGACTGCATTTGGACTCAAACACTTGCACTTGCCACCTGTAAGGAAAAGCATCACTGACACACAAAGGCAGGAAGCAAACATTACAGCGTAGCATTTAAACTCACCAGCCTCTGCAGCTGACACTAGGTGTTCGGTTGCACTGAGACTTTCCAGCTTCCCCTCCTTCTTGTAAGCTTTGATGGCATTGTAACTGGAAAATGTAAAATATATTTTGATAAAGGTGAAAACAAACCTCCATCACTAAAATAACCCCAAACTAACAAAACACTTCACTTAAGATTATGGAAAACATTAGGTGGTACGCAGCCTTTGGAAACGGGTATCTAAGCAAACTGTTTAGTTGATTAATTGATCTCTGAATAGTTAGTTCTTTAAAGTGAACTACGGTAATATGTATTTAAATTAATGGAGTATTACTGTCAGCATCCATGGGACTGCATCTTGAAATAGCTATGGGATCTCAGTAATTAACTTCTAAAAGAAAATGATTAGGTAGCCTCCTTTTTATTGAGAGCAACAGTGATAGGTATCTATCTTCCAGCTCAGAAATACACTGAGCTTTCTTCTCAATTCAGTTTCCACTCTGTGGAAGGAGCTGAACCATCAACAGGAACCTATAGTGAAGCTTGAGGACTGAAGTACAACAGCAGAGTCTAGACAACTGACAAATGAGGTTTGCACAGGCGTACCAACTAACTGTTCCTTAAAGTGTTTCAATTAATAGGGATCATCAGTAAATCAGGTCACATTTAGACAGCTAAAAACGTAAAAAAGATTGAGTATTACAACAGAGGCTTTATAAGCAAAGCACCTCGACTCACAAAACCAATGAAAGAACTGTCACTAAAATTATTAAAAATAAGTCAAACATTTAGTAGAAAACTTTATCATGTTCTCCAATTCTGAACGCATCAATCTGGGGTTTTATTTTTTCTGAGGTTTTAAGCACAGTGTATTGGCACTTTTAGAGGAGTCTTCATGAATGGTGTCACCGTCTCTCAAATTCCTTAGTATTTTCACAGCATCAAGGGAATGAGCTGTACATGACAAAGTAACAGGTCTCTGACTCAAACTGCTTAAATTCTAAACCAGCAAACCATAATAAAGGGTAACAGGCCTGGACTTACTAAAAGAATCAGAGTTTATTAGCACATTTTTATACCCCCTAAAGAAGACGTAGTATACAACTGAACATTACATTGCACAGGATATGACCCATTTTACAGTTCTACTTACAAGAAAAAGTAAAGTCCCCAGGAAGCTCCTGCTCCCAACATGTTTGGAGTTACCCCTTGATATAAGCCTCGTAGTCCTTCATGCTTCCAGACAGTGGTCATACAGTGGAGAATCCCGTTGTATTTTGGCCTCAGCTCCAATCCATCACTTACTATGAAAGAAAGAAATTATACTGAGACACATTTCAGGAAGCATGAAGTTCAGCTGTGTAAAAGCCACCACAGAAGTACACAGCCTCCAGAGCAAGCTGCAAGTGATCAT